>CAXKVY010008705.1:0-29307 GCA_964058915.1 Tetropium fuscum | reverse complement strand
GCATTTTGCAGAGTAATATCAGCTATGGGTTTGTTTTCCGTGAAAGCAAGATCGCGTTTGTCTTGGTCGGGTTTGTGAATAACCATATATAAGTCTGTCGTGTCGTTAAAATCTGATTAGAATTAATGATTAGATTCAACAGGATGGACACCAGCATAGATCCGTGCGGGACTCCTGAGAGCACATGGAATGGAGTGAGTATTTCTGATTGATAGCAACTCTGAAGTGACGACCTGAGATGTAGGAGAGTATAATTTTCTTTGATGACATCCGAAATTACATTTATTTGATTGAGTTTATTAGCAATCCAGGGAACCCATCCCACCATTCTCGTTCCCTTTATACATATGCGGAATGACTAAGCGATTATATCACTCCTAAGTCATTCGATATAAAGGCGCAAAAGTTTGTAAAAAAATAATATAATTTCGTAACTTATTGATGGAATCAAATGACATGGTATTTTTAAATTCATAAATCGGATCGAGATATGAGAATTATGTTTCAAAATATTTCATTGGTGTACAAGGAATTATGGTATCTGAAACATATATAAATATTTAGGTCGAAACCCTATACATTTTCAATGCTGGTGTTAATCATATCGAGATACACGTATGATTACCAGGAGAGTCAAAGTGATTATTTTCGAGTACTACGCATGGGGATATATTTTTGCGAAATCGAAGGAAAAATATTCGTATGGAATTCTTTTTTTTATTTATTAACGTCCAGCAGATCCATCTAATCTTTCAAAACAATAATTAAAGCATGTAGTGTCATTAAAAACCATTTAAGAAGTGTAAGAAATGAAATCTAAACTAATACTTTTAAAATATAAGGTCTTGTTAACACGATATTATCTAACATATACAATAAAACACCTGAAATCAAAGTATAATCAGATTTTAGACATATTTACGATAATAATCTCTTAACTTATTTATTAGTTCATTTCTAATGCTATCAATTATTCTCGGGTGAATGGAAACCGGATGGGAGTTATATCGAGTGCAATGAATATGTAAGTGCAATTTCAAAGAAAAATTATGATCAAACTGGAGCGAAATCAATTTGGGTATAAATCCAGGGGGTGTTTATTTAATTTCAATACAGCCGCGCCAGCAATCTCACGTTGGCTTTAGGGCATGTCGTTAGAAAAAGGTAACCACATTAGTGGCTTAATCTGTTTGGTCTTCGACTCTAATAGTTGTGTTGCTTCCAATCATTACGGGGCTATAGGTACCGGATTATTTTAAATTGCTTGTTCGGGATTTTTGTTAGTAATTGTGAAGCTTATTTGTCATTCGCTATTTTCTTGCTTTGCCATATTAATGGTAAATAACACTGACGTGGTTTTAACGTCGCTCTCGCTATTCATGCTATTTTTACATGCCTCCATTTCTGCCTCAAAGGCATCCAGTTGCCACATCTCTAACTATTACTATTTCTCACATTTATTAATATATACTATCTTGTTGTAAATATTTGCCTAAATACAGACAATATTTTCATCAGATATAAAACCAATAATGACCTCAAATAGAAATAAATATCATATACAGGGTGAGTTTTTAGTGCGTATTTGCTCTGTTTGCTGTTTTACTCGTATTTTCTCGTAAAATACAAGTTTTCAACATAGTCTAACAACTTCCGCCGGCTCTTTTTAGTAGCAATAATTCCAACGAGGAAATGAAAACAATCCAAAGGACAAAATTATTCCAAATGAAAGGTCGGGAATTTACCAAATTAGTTGTAATGATTATGATCGAATATATGTTGGACAAATGACAAGATTAATTAACACTAGGTTTAAATAGCATACGGCTCATCTAAAATATGGAAGAACAGATAAGTTTAGTGTTGCACAACATGCTTTTGACAACGATCATAGAATAGATATCAGTAATTTAAGATTAGTTAGAAATGTGACCGGTAATAGACAGTTGGATGCATTTGAGAGCATATAAATTATGAAATGTAAAAATAGTATGAATAGCGACAAGGGACCTATACCGTATAGCCCGCTTTACCCGTTGCTTACCAACTAATCATTGAAGCGTGATTAGTCACGCTTAAATTTCATGGTGATATAATTAGTGACGTTACCATGAAAATAGTATAAATAGGGTAGATTTTTTGGTTTAAGATTAGTTTTAATCGTCTCCGGATTATGCCAACTTGGTTGGCGAAACGCGCGTCGAGGGAAGTAAAAGTGTTTTGGTGTTTGTGGAAACTACTTCGAGTGTTAATAGACTGTATTTTATCTACTTGAGACGTAAAATCAAATATTTAAACTTTTGTTCGTTTCCATAAAAAAATATTCTCTAACAAAACTTGGTTCATTGTTCGCAGCAGACAACGGAGGTATAGAGGAAGGGTAATTATTTTATCAGAGAAAAAATCTAAATTGCATCTGCAGTGTCAGTTAAACAAAACGGCATTTAATGACGAACGGGACATCTATGTAACGTATTATTACCGTAATGCTGTAATAATGGGATTGGAATTTCAATTAACAATGGCAGAAAAAAATGCACTGATTAAAACAACGCTCATCGTTTAATTTATTCCCAGATAGACAATCATTTTCAAATTAATCCAACACAATACCATTATAATATTTTTACCAGCATACACACATTACACTCCATCATTAGGTACTTTAACGAATTTTAGCTTGGGCTTGGAATTTTAGCAATTTGGATTTTGTGAGGCTAAATCTACCGAAGATGCCATTTATAAGCTGACATCGTATATTTATAAATTTTTAGATGAAAAGAGACATCTTTAGATGTTTTTTAAGAATGCTCTAGGTCCAAAATAAAGGGTTATGACTTGTCGAGGACTTTTTGCAACAAATTCTTCAACAAAGTATATCAAAATATAGCTTAAATAACAACCTTGAATTCAGTACTAGACATAAAATGAAACGTGTGAAATCAATAGAAATATTACCGTGTGAATACTATAATTGTATCCAAATTATGTAAAATTTTCTGAATATCAACAAATGTCATGTTGCAGGAGAAACTTCGCATTACTTATATAAAAATATACCATACCTCACAAAACATTTTTTAAATTATATATAATAGACAATGACACAATATGAATAAGAAATAAACTTTACATATGAGAAAGGGAAGTGAATGTGAGGTGCTACCCAAATAAACTCAAGAAATTAATTGAGAAATATCGCCTATCTATATACCGTATCAAAAAACAAATTTAGTGATACTGATAACAAATGAAAAAGACTGTTTTTTTGAAAATTGACTTGGTTACAGGTTTGAAATTTTGAAACTTGAACAGAGAGTTGAATTTGATTTATGGTAAAAATTGGGAAATGCTTAAATTGTTAATTGATAATCAGGTGCAATACAACATTACCTAGTTCCAGAGGATGCAGCAGAGAAAGGAGGAATTGCAATTTGTTCAGATAGCCATAGAAGTACAAAGTCTTAAAGTAAAAGCACATCGAGTCTTCGATAAACAAATTAAGGTACCGACTAACCTATAAGCTGTCACGACTAACCTATAAGATACATACAAGTTTTTTAAAGTTTCTTGAACTACAATTTTCTTACCTGCATAAGTGCACTTTTGAATGAGCTCGTAGATATATGAATTTTATTGAACATCAAGTTAAATATTCCCAATTCTTCACAACATTTTATGTTTATTCATAAATGTCAATTTGAATATAGGTTAAGTTAGATATAAGAGTGTGATCATAGAACATATTTCTACACAATAGAAACACAGAAGCATTATTACATGTGATAAAGTCACAACCACTTAGAATTATTTTCTATGGCATGAATATAACAATTTCGATATTTACTAAAATAATTTCACGAGGTAACCATTTCTATTACTTTTCCAAAGATTATTACATTATTTGTTTTTAGAGATTAATAAATTGTTACATTGACATACACACTGAGATACACCGAGATACTTAACCTTCCGTCGGGCGCGGCCGATCAGATTGATACAAAGCAAATGTTTTGTGCTGGTACTTTCGACTCGTAAACAGTCGGCAGTTACCGTCACTAGTAGCTTCCTACCTCCCACCCATCTACGCAATGAGACTGGTTAGTTCTAAATAATCTTTGGTACGAGGAAGGTATCTGAATATTGTTCAGATTGATACACCGCGCCCATACCCGTTACAAAATAAATTTTGTGAATTTGTTACTTTGTCAATTATTTTGGTAAGTGCTATCGATTTATACTACTACTGTTTACATTTTATTATTCACGTTTTATATTTTTCACATACGTACTCTATAAATATCAAATTGATACACGGCGCCCAATTTTGTTTATGTTAATATAATTATATGTGTTTTAGGTCAGAAATACGTTGATCATGGAAAGCTGTAGTAAAAAATATGATCTAACGGATCCTAAAGATGTTGAAGAGCTACAAAGAATGATGTTTGAAGATGACGAAGTCGACTTACAGGACGATATTGATGATGAAGAGGATACAGATGGTGAATATGCTGTCGATCCTAGTGAAGGCGATTCAGATACGGAGCAGGAGGCTAGTGACGACGATGACTATGATGAGAATGGATCTAACTTAGATGATAACAATTTTTTTTTGGAAGAGAAAAAAATAAAGGAAAGAAGATTATAGAAAAAATAAAATGGAATCAAAATGTTCCATTACAAAGAGTTCGTTCAAAACCACATAATCTCATTCGCAAGTTACCAGGTGTAATAGGTACTGCCAGAATGACAAAAACTCCGTTAGAATGTTGGAGCTGCATTATGGATGACGAGATATTGAGAATGATTGTACAACAAACTAATCAATATATTGAAAGTATTAAAGTATTATTCAAACGCGATAGAGATGCCAAACCTATAGATATTATTGAGCTGAAGGCATTTATAGGTCTTTTATATTTAGCTGGTGTTTACAGAGGTAATAGACAAAGTTTGGAAGACCTTTGGGGCTCCGACGGGGACGGCATTGAAAAATTTCTACTTGTCATGAACATCAAAAGATTTAAATGTATTATGCGTTGTATGCGATTTGACGATCGGACCACGAGAGATGAAAGAAGAAAAACCGATAAAATCGCAGCAATTCGAGTAATATTTACAATGTTGGTACAAAATTCACAGAAGTCCTATAGTCTGGGACAAAATGTAACGATTGATGAGAAACTAGAAGGATTCCGGGGAAGATGCGGTTTTGTACAATACATCCCGAATAAGCCCGATAAGTATGGAATTAAGATATATGCACTGGTTGATTCTCAAGTTCACTATCTATATAATTTAGAAATATATGCAGGATTACAACCTGAAGGTCCATTCCGATTGAGCAATTCACCATCGGATGTTGTTCTACGACTTTGCCAACCTATATATCAGACCGGACGAAATGTCCGAACTGCAGATAACTGGTTTACCAGTATTCCATTGATAGATGAGTTGCGAAGTAAAAAACTCTCTTATGTTGGTACAGTAAAAAAAAATAAGGTCGAAATTCCACCTGAGTTTCGGCCAAATAACAAGAGAGCTGTTAATAGTAGCTTGTTTGGTTTCAAGAAAGGGTGCACTTTGGTATCTTATGTTCCTAAAAAAGGAAAATGTGTGATTTTGGCTTCAAGTTTATATGAAGATAACTCTATCGATCTTGATACCGGAGATAAAAAGAAACCATCCATAATTACCTTCTACAATAGTACTAAAGGTGGAGTTGACACGGCAGACAAATTGTGTGCCTCATTCAACGTGGCTAGAAATACTCGCCGTTGGACCATGGTAGTATTTTTTGCTATGTTAAATATTAGCGGAATCAATGCTCAGGTACTATATTTTGGCAATGGTCAAGATGTTATTCGAAGAAGAAAATTTTTGAAAGCTTTATCACACGCATTAGTTTCACCTCATATGGCTCGACGAAGTTTACAGATATCAGGGATTCATACCAGCCTACAACAACGCCTCAAAAGAATTACGTCAGTAGATCAAGAACAACAAGAAGAAAATGAAAATGTAGGAAAACGAAAAATATGTCATATTTGCATAGGACAAAGGCGATTAACAAAATATAATTGCAAATATGCAAAAACCCCATTTGTCTCATGCACATAGAAAGCTTTTGCAATGTTTGCAGCCGAACATTGACAGAAATACCACAAGATCCATAGATGAGGAAATGGTGTAATGATTTAGAAGTTTTTGCATTTTTTATATTACAGTAAAGTCATATATATATATATATATATATATATATATATATATATATATATATATATATATATATATATATATATATATATATATATATATATATATATATATATATATATATATATATATATATATATATATATATATATATATATATATATATATATATATATATATATATATATATATATATATATATATATATATATATATATATATATATATATATATATATATATATATATATATATATATATATATATATATACATATATATATATATATATATATATATATATATATATATATATATATATATATATATATATATATATATATATATATATATATACATATATATATATATATATATATATATATATATATATATATATATATATATATATATATATATATATATATATATAAATATAGCTAAATTATAGCTAGTTATATAGTCGAATAGTTGAAAAAATGGCCTATGACCTCTAAATTCTTTGAAGCTCCATAGATTCTCATGAAAATTTGGAATTAAGCTCATCTCACTATTAACTTCATATGCGTAAGTGACATATGCCCGACTTTTTGTTTTTAAGGGGTGAAAACATAAAAAAATGCAGATCTAAGCATTTTATGAATTCACATTTTATTTAATTATGTAGGATAAAGTTACTTTAATATTTTCGAAGACGATATACGATGTATTTCTAATTTTAACCCTTACAAATCATCCCCTATGCCTAAGTTTTGTTACGGTTTTTGAATATTAGTATATTTTAGTTTTATTTATACTTGTATCAATTTATTTTATTTAATAAAATTGATTTACTTTTACGTTGTGAATTTACTTTATATATGTTCAATCGAATTTAACATATATAGATCTGAGATCTAAATATAATTTAATTTAAAATATAATAATATAATTTAATTTTAGGTATATTATATACGTATATATATATTTTGTAAGTACATTCTACCTTTACAAAATATTTAAAACAACATTTTTCTGATTTAAAACAAAATTAAAATATTTTAAATAAACTACCTATATATATATATATATATATATATATATATATATATATATATATATATATATATATATATATATATATATATATATATATATATATATATATATATATATATATATATATATATATATATATAAATTAAATAAAATGTGAATTCATAAAATGCTTAGATCTGCATTTTGTAATTTTTTTATGTTTTCACCCCTTAAAAACAAAAAGTCGGGCATATGTCACTTACGCATATGAAGTTAATAGTGAGATGAGCTCAATTCCAAATTTTCATGAGAATCTATGGAGCTTCAAAGAATTTAGAGGTCATAGGCCATTTTTTCAACTATTCGACTATATAACTAGCTATAATTTATAAAAATTACTTATAAGCTCCCACACTACATTTATTGAATGTATGCATATTTAGTGCTTTTATTACTCTCTTTCATTTCTGATCGATTGCAGATCGTAACAGCGAAAAAGGGTACCATTTATAGAAAATTCCAGTACTATCGTTGTTTCTGAGAAAAACATTTTGATTGATCAAAACATGACATTTATATGTTATTTGTATGTCGTTATGTCAAATATACTTAATCACAATAAGTTCCTGCTTTTTCGACACCAAGACAAAATATGTGCTGGTCTGTCAATCGATAAGCAAATAATTGACCAAATACTTTGCAAATTAAAAGCTATAGCTATAGGGATATTTACAAATAATACAAATTCAGATAAAATTCCTTTCGTTAAAGTCCCATGGACGTTCATGGGCGGTATCAATGTTACTGTTGCTAGACAATAGGCTGCAATTTAAGGTATATAGGTACTGAAAGATCGTTTTAGATCTGAGAAATACTTATGGGAAATACATAAGGATGGTGTGAAAACGATGTATATAATGAGCTCAATGGATTATTGTAAACTCGTCTCAGTTCAAAATTATCACAATTATTATGAGGCTCATAGAACAAAGAGTTAGTTCAGTCAACATATTTATATTGATATTGTAAAAACATATCCGCACATATTTATGTATATATATGTATCCATAAATACTTTCAGATACATAGGTGAAGTAAAAATTGATTTTTCCTCGTAGTCAATAGATCTGAAATATTGTAAGTATACAGAACCAGAATTTAATAAAAATACACTTATTAAACATAGATAAGACATTATAATACATAAAATTTTATGGCGTACCGCGCATTTATATAGACCTGGAGACACTACAATAATAAGCAAGCGAATTTAAAAATAATTATCCTATTCTTCATCCCAGGAAACAAGCCAGTTACTTCAGAACTGGTAAAATACAAAACCAGCACTAAATTGCTAATATTTTGTCGCTTTAGATACTGCTCTGCTTGCTACTGCATGACCAAGGCATTTATCAGCGAAAAAATCTTCAAACACTGGTCAACAATATTAAAAATGAACAAAGAAATGGCGTCAAACTAATTGGTGCGAAATTGCTTCACGCCAACAAGAAATATGACTGTACTCCAGTGATTGTTAACCTGCAAACAATCCCACATGCCAACGGAGCAAAACATCTAGGCTTGACTCTAGATGCAAAACTTCGATGGAAAACACATGTGAAGAAGCAATTAAATCTCAAATTCAGACAAATATTGGCTCCTCTTGAAGCCTTGAGACTTACAGCGTCCAACTCTGGGGATGCACCAGGATGCAAATCCAACACATTTGGATTACGTTAAATCCAAAGTGATTTGGAGCATTTTTGCTCAGTAAAGTATGTATGCTCTTCTCCATTAAGAATGCTAATAAAACGTATTAAATTTCAGCTGCTCGGACTTTGAAATATGTGTGAGTCTTGTGGCTACCAATTCAACATCAGAGGAATTTACTACGCCCACCAGTTGGAATCGGAGCAGTCTGTTAGCATACAAAACTATAGTCACACACGGCACGTCAATATTTCCTGTTTAAAGACTTTGTATGGGTCTTTGACCATCACCTTGTCTTCTACATAAGCAAGCACGGGCCCAACGAGAACGCTAACAATACTACAATCGTAGATCTCTCGCCAGAATCCACCTATCCGTAACGGTGGGTAAATAAATTTATATACCATAAAATATCATTCTTGAGGCCGTATATAAATTACGTTCTATCTAGCTAAACTTGAACTAGACGGCCTAGTATTCCCAACAGCATCTTAAATATTTGTGTTGGTATTGATATCATTTATTGCTTATTGAAAGTTGGGGAGCTGTCGTCCAAAATGTGCAAAATGTTTCGTTAAAGCTAATTTTTTGAGATTAGGTTACTTTTTAGTGATGGAAAGTAATTGTAGTCAGCACTTCGGGTACCGGGACACCTGGCGTTGGGACGCGCGCAAAGGTGTAATATTAATTCACGTCTCGAGACTGTTTCAAATCTCATAATTTATAGAAAACCAAAAAATCTGTATACATACTAATAAATAAAATGGAAGTGTCTGTAATTTCATAATAACAGAACAGCTTTTTACTAAATGCACATGAGAGTATATATGATACTTACAACAAAAAACCTGTCTGTCTGTCTGTTTGTTTGTTCCGGTTAATCTCCGAAACGGCTGGACCGATTTTGACGGGACTTTCACTGGCAGATATCTGATGTTATAAGGAGTAACTTAGCAGCTTAAGTTACTCCTTATAAATCTTTATTTTAAAAATAAAATTTGGGTTCCGCGAAAAAAATTAAAATTCATGATATTCTGAACAAAATCAGATCTTCGAAACGGCTAGAATGATTTTGACGGTGAAAGTCCCGTCAAATACTGGCAGAAAATGGCTTTTATTTTAGAATAAGAATTACGGTCCCTAACGCGCAAGAAAATTTAAATCCATGAAATTGTGAACAAAATCCGATTCAAATAGAGAAGTACCTATACATCCAATCGACAAATAATTAATTATTAAAAAGTACGGGTATTTTTACTTCCTTCGAGTAATATTCTTCGATCTTACACGACTTAATATCGAAAGGGCTGCCTGTTGCGCGGGCTCATATAACATAATATAAAACAAGAAGCCAACAGTCAGACAGCAAAATATAGTGACAAATGTTTGAACGCATCCTGCAAAGTCTGCGATGATTTGAGTAGATTGTAAAGGCGCTTTCTTCATTTCCGAAACAGGAACGGTTGAAATATATATATATATATATATATATATATATATATATATATATATATATATATATATATATATATATATATATATATATATATATATATTGTGAAAAGTAATCATGGGTTTGTAGCATTTCATTACATAGAGAAATAAGCAAATAGACGAATAATAAGGAAGATACACTTACCAGTCCTATATCTGGACATACACACGAAAACGAACCACTTAGAAATTGGACAAGTTCTTTCACCTTCATTAAGAATCTTCAAAGTGGTGTACGATCTGTTTCATTGATCATTTATACTTGAATTTAAAATATTAATACTCCAACACTTGCAGTGACGTTTTATGACATGAAACTAATGTCATAAAACGTCACTGCAAGTGTTGGAATATTGGGGAAACCAAAGACTTTATCAAAATGAATGAAGACAAATCTGCCTTAATTAAGGTTTTATGATAATGTTTATTTTTCCAAGTTATACATATTAAAAAATTTGTACAAATTCTTAAATATTTATTTTGTAATGAAATTTTTAAAGAACATTTTTAATAGCGCACTGGCAAGCTCAAGGGCGATAGCGAAGGGCTTTCACTCTTAACCCAACCTTCCCCCACCTACCAATTGTTCTCGTGTATGAAAGTAGCCCCTACTACGGAGTAACTTTGACACCCGTTAAAGTTTCATTTTTGTAAAGAAATTAGTCATCTTTCAGAGACCAATCAGGATTATGTTAGTCGTTTCAGCATTCAGCATGCCATGATTATTATGACATCGTTTACTTAAAGCTTTCAATAAAGCTGTTGATAAAGAGCTTCGAGCATAAAAAAGATAAAGGAATAATGTCGTATTTAAATGTATGTAAATGCTTGGTCCAAGCATCTAGAAAATGATTTTAGAGTGGGAATAAGACGGAAAACACAAATTAGTAAACAAAGCGTATGTCGATTTCGCCTAAATGAACACTAAGATCCCTTTTCAAACGGCTCATTGCAAGCCTCGGACTTTTTCGCCATTATTATCAAGGGGCATTAAACCACTAAAAAACTAAATTCGAATACTTCTCACAAATAATTACAGTTTTTAACAGCAAACAGACGCCACACAAATATAACGACAGAGCTACTTCAAAACATACGCAGCGTTGCCAGGTCTTACACACCGGCGAAGAAAGTCAAGAGCGCCAGAAGCAAGACTGTGCCGGTGGGGCCCATCAGCCACGACCGGGGGATGCTAAGTATTTTTTAAGAGTCAAATCCGCTCTGCGGTCCCTCATGGAAATGAATTTTTCACACATCACTTTATCATCAGAATTGTTTATTTCGTGCACTAAATTTCGATTTATGGACATCATAGCTAAAGCATTTAGTCTGTCATTAATCATGGTATTTCGCAAAAATGTTTTTATGTGTTTAAGTGTCGAAAAAGTGCGTTCTGCTTCGGCTGTTGTCGTTGGACTTGTCACTATAATTTTTAATATTTTCGATGTTTCGATAAATGTTTCACTAATGTTATCCTCCATAATAAATAAAAGATTCATTGCTCCAACAAATTCTTTTAAATCTTCTCTCGAGTAAATTACCTCCAATTCAGTTCTTAATCTTGATTTGCTCAATATCGGATAAAATGAACATCGTTTAAAACAGTTAAAGGGAAATTTTTTGAAAACTGAATATTTATCTTTGTTAAAAAGATCAGCTGCTTCTAAATGACCCCGGTAAGAAAAGCGGTCCTTCATTTGTACTGTAATTGTATCACAAACTTCTTGGGCAATAAGACTTCGAAAATTATCATCCATTCGCCTTCTTTTAGATGTTGGATATTCTGATACAACAATGTTTTTAAGAGAATCAGTTTGATCTAATGTCAGAAACACTTTTCTCGAAAATTAGTAGGTCTTTCTGCAACTGTACGCTGTCCTAATTTTTTGATTACAATTGACAATGTCAACATGTGGCAAAATTTTATGAAAGAATTTTAACCGAAATGTGAATTCTGGATCTCCCAATGTCCTTCTAAGACCGGATGCTTCATTTGAAGTAACACTTTTCTCACATCTGGTTTTAATTTCTTCGAAGATTTCTACAAGCTTTTCAAGATTGTCGTGAACAAAATTAATTGTGCGAATATTATAATTCCATCTAGTTATCACCGCCCTTGGTAATCTTTTATTTATTATCTCTTGCAAAACATCATAACGATGAGATGAGTTTAAAAAAACAGGTATGGCCGACAGATTATTGAAAAACACTCGTACTTTTGCATTTTGTGATTCCAATTTCTGTATAATGAGGTTTAATTGATGGGCATAACAATGAATAAAATGAGCATTGGGATATTTTGTTTTAATTTGAACTTGAACACCTCTGTTCACGCCGCTCATAACATTTGCGCCATCATACGTTTGAGCTATTAATTTTTGGGGAGTTTTTAAAACGATGGGGTCAGTTTTATTTTCAGTGCATGTTGAAGCGACATAACACAAGGTTATATTGACTGACCAATAACATTGAATGTACGCTGTCACATGATTTAAATAAACGTTCCAGTAGGTGCTTCTTGTGCCTTTAAATTTTCAACATTACTTGTCTATTTTATTAATGGTCGAAGATAAAGAGTGTCCTGATATGGATAAATGTCCTAGAAAGGTGTTAAAATACCGTCAAAAATTATTTCAATACTCGCATAATATTATTTTATTTTAATTTTATGCCTTATTTATATCACAAGTTTTATGTATTTTCAACTCAAAATATATGAATAATATTTTAGGAGAGAGAGGCTAAGACCTGATTATAAGACAGGGAGCTTGTTGCTCTTTTAATACATTATCGCCACTAATGATGTTAACCCTTGATGTAAAAGTACCCAATTTTAACGTTTCAGGACTATATAAAGGCCGCGATTTCAACGACGACGGCGCGGTGAATAAAATCCGGTACACATCGATAGAACGCGTAGCGACATGCAATGAAGTAGCTCGGCGTTATTGACCCTGCGATTATTGTCGCGCGTTAGTATTTCAGTAACTCGTGTAGTGAACGGCACGCTACTCGTATATCACCACCATGGAAAATATGGATATGCGATTACTGATTAAGGAAGTCAGGAAGAGGCCTACTTTATGGGACTCATCATCAGAGCATTACAAAAACCGGCTTCTAAAAAAAGAAGACTGGCTGGAGGTCTGCGAAATAGTATGCGCAGCGAAAGGCAAAACTAAGGAAGAAAAAATACAAATTAGTAAGTAACGTATATGTTTATTATTTGTTATTTTACTTCTACACAATACTATATGACATACTGTACATTCTACTTGTTAGATCTTGGTTAGATCTTGGTAAGAAATTCATATTTGGTGTCCATAATATTTACAGAAAATGATAGTCACTGAGAAGTGTGACTATTGTATAACTGAATTTACTGCCGGCGGCGAGCAGAGGCGGCAAGAACCATCTGTTTAACTTTATTCAAAATTCAAATAAAGGCCGCGAATAAACTTCACTTCATAATTCTTGCTTGCTTCGTTGGGTGGATAATACATTATAGTAAATTCAGCGCCAACTTTCTGTACACGTGTACGTCCAGGAGAATAATATGAACTAAAATTCTTTGAATATAATCGTATATATAGTCCAGGCGTTGAATGCTTTCCTCTCCGAATTCTTTGAACCTTGACCGATTGACGTGATATTTGGTGAGTAGTTAGGGCCATCCCCAAGAAGCAAAAGTGACAGCTCCGATATGTGTGTGTGTGTGTGTGTGTGTGTGTGTGTGTGTGTGTGTGTGTGTGTGTGTGTGTGTGTGTGTGTGTGTGTGTGTGTGTGTGTGTGTGTGTTTACCCTGAGGGTGCATGCCACCCCTTCTCGGGGGGTGGAAATATTTTTACTCAGAATAACCCCGGAAATGGATAGTGGGACGAATTCTAAATAACAAATGTTCTAAAAAGTTTTTCGCTAGAGCGATATTTCTCGAATAGTTCGCCATTGAAAACATTATTATTATTATTATTATTATTACACTTAGTGCAAAAAAGTGGCGCACCTAAAATTTGGTGACAATTTAAACTGAAATATCTTGTGAATCAACCGTCGAATTTTGATGAATTTCAATTTGATATTTAGATCGTACTTTCAAAAACATTTTTTTGTGCCCAACTTCTATTCTAAGTAATTTTCCTTACTGTGTTAGTTGAAAAACGGTATAGGTGTTTTTTCAGCTGTGTTCAAGGTGCGCTGTGGAGTGGTGGCAATATATATTTTTTTATATTTTTTAGAAAGAGCGTAATATTAAGCAGCCTTTTCTGAATCTGTATGTTTTTTTTCAAATTTCTATCTCTTAAGACATGGGAGATACAAAGCTGCACAAAAAGCATTGATAGATATTGTTATTCCAATGGTAGCTGCGCAACTATCGTTAACTACCATTTTTCGCAAGTAGGCCGAGGAAAAAATATACAAATAAACAATAGTCATAAAATGTATGAATGTCATTATAATGTAAAATTTTCAAATTTAAAGAGGTTTATTGATAATTCAGTATAGTTAGTGATAATAATGGTGCAAATAACTTCGGAATTAGTAGCGAGCATTATGGGGTTGATAGATGATAGAGCCGAAGTCAGAGATATGCGGCTCGTGCGGTTGGGTTGCCAGAACCTACTGTTAGAAGGGCAATTCGGAGGTACCGAGACGGGTAATTGTAGTCGACGAGAGGGTTCTGGTCGTCCTAGAAGCATAACTCTGTTGGATGATCGCTTCATCTTTTTGCAGACGCTAATAAATAGACGTCAAACGGCTATAACTACTAATCGTCACCTACCACAAATCGCGGGACAGCTGTTTGTGACAATACTATTCGCAACAGAATTAAATCAATTAATTTAAAATCCAGACGACTTTCAACGGGACCGCGGCTACTTCGACAGCATCGGGTAGCTCGGCTTAATTTTGCATGCATTTACGAAAATTTGAATGAATGGGACTGGTCACGTTATGTGTTTTCGAATGAATCGAGATTTTGCAATGCGGGTGAATACAAGCACCTTGAGGGTGTGGAGAAGAAATGGTGAAAGGTACCACCAGAGCATGTTTCGTGAAAAGAAAAGTTTTGGAGATGGCTCTGTAACGGTGTGGGCCGGAATTACTATGGATGCTCGGACTGAGTTGTGTGTTTTGCCACGAAATTCGCTGACAGGTCAAGGATATATTCACATTCTGGCTGAATATGTCATGCCATTTGTTCCCTACATCGGAGATGATTTTTTATTCATGCATGACAATGCTCGGGCCCATACAGCTGCTGTTGTGGCACAATATTTAAATGAAGTCCGCATAGGACGTTTACCGTGGCCGGCCAGAAGCCCCGACATAAACCCTATAGAGCTTTTGTGGGATGAATTGGGAAAACGTATTCGCAATAAGCACGTTCCGGCAAACTTACACCAGTTGGGTGATGCTTTAGTTTAGGTGTAGGGTAACATACCCCAAAACTTCATATCCAATTTAATAAGAAGCATGCCACGCCGCATGGAAGCTGTAGTTCGAGCGAGGGGGGGGGGGAATACCCATTACTGGCTATTTTCTTAATTTTGTTGTTTGTTCTTTTTTACTTTATTATTATTAAATTACATAAAACTTAAATTAGAGAAACGAATTATCTCTTCTGTTTACTACGTTCATACGTCAATAAAATGTATTTACTATTGTTTCTTTATTTGTATATTTTTATTATCGGCCTACTTGTGAAAAACGGTAGTTAACGATAGTTACTCAGCTACCATTGGAACAATATCTCTCAATGCTTTTCGTGCAGCTTGAGGCAGTCGGTGACAGCATTATGGGGTACTCAGGATACCCAAATAACGATAACAATAAAATGCTTAACCCTGCATTTTTTCTCTTTTTTCATCCTTTAAAACAAAAAGCGCAAGTCGGGCAAATGTCACTTTTGAAGTTAAGGCTAAGATGAGCTTAATTACAAATTTTCATGAAAATCTATGAAGAGTCGAAGAATTCGAAGGTAATAGACTATTTCTACTTTCAACGACTGTCCTTATAGGGAGAAACAGTATTTGTTTTGCGTTGAGGTTGACATAGATGCCTTATAGCCTCATATAACTGCCTTGAAATAAATGCCTTCCAGATCCAGATCCTTCAGATCCATCAGATCCTTCAGATCCTTCCAGATCCAAGCAGAATCTAAACAGACGAGTGCATAAAAGCAATAAATTCACAGCAAAAATAACAAATTACTCTCATATTATAATATAAATCAATTCGGAATGATCATAAACATGATGGTACCAGAAGAAACTTTGAAAAGTTCGGCACTAACATCGAGTATTTTTTTTATATCTAATTACGATTTTCTTCTAGGCAAATACGTGCAACTGAAGTGGAAGAACCTGAGAGATGCGTTCGTTCGTTATATAAGACTCTCTGCCAGCGAAAAATCAGGAGGAGGCAAAACGCTCAAAACCTACGTTTACGCAAAGCAACTGGATTTCTTGATGAAAGTTGTCGAATATCGGCCTAAACACAATAACATGTCGCACGACCAACATCACGTTGACGTAGATCAATCGGTATCGCTGCAAGGTGATTCAGAACCAGAGGACCCACTACAAGATACGTATTCGATTGCACCTTCAGGTACCTCGTCGTGTCAAAGCAAACGAAGCCTGGAAGATTATTTAACCAGTTCTATGGATATCCGAAAAAATGTGCAGCTAAACCAGGAAGAGAACGATGATATGGCATTCTTCAGGTCTTTACGGCCCATGTTAGAAACACTTCTTCCTAAAGAAAAACTATTATTCCGAATAGAAGTAATGAAATTACTACAACAACATATGTAAATCACAGTAATTCATTAACTGCATCGCACCACATTGACATTAAATCAATGGCAGTGACTAATACACGTTCAGCAGTTGAACTCGATATCAAAATTCGACGCTCTAATACTCCCTGACTGATTAAACCATTCCTGTATGGAAAATTGCCGTTCACTAATAGAAGTAAGTGGAAATTATTGTTAATCTGATGTGGCTGCCCATCAGACTTTCGTTCCTTACAGCGCCTTACGACAAATGCTTCCTTCCCTCTCACTTTAAGGGCAGATATGGAACCCTTACAAAGGCTCCATATGGTCCCTCTTAATTGAGTATGGATGTGATGAGAGTCAACAGTCACCGCCAGTAATTTGCTAAATATTGTTATCAAAATATAATATTTATCCATATAATAAAATCTTTCTTGAAGGAATGTTAACAAACAATTTATTATTTTCCCATGTAGTTATACCATTATAGTTTGAAAATTTTGGATAATTAGACACAAAATATCCGTTTCGATTCACACCCATGTGATGTGATTTAAAAATTAGCTTTCTGAAGTCATTGAAATCTTCGAATAGTCAATAAAACGTTTCCTTCAGCTTGGAACATTTAGTCCGAACGGCATGCGAATAAATTCAAAATATCAGTATTGCACTGTAAAATCGGTTTTTAAATATTTTTGACATATTTTTGGCATAAGTGTAGTAAGTAACGACAGCGCCTTAATTTGTTAAGTAGATTGTAATTCTTTAGCAGAGGATATTTTTTATCATTACTATGTTGGCGACTGATTATTATTTTTAATATTTTTTGTCTATTTCTTCTAGTCACTACCTATTAAACATTACCTATTAATATGTGCTTATATATACATGAATGAATGTCTATTTATATGGTTGATGTAGTTTTACTAATGGATGTAAAATAATTACTAATAATTATTAATAATAAAATTATTACCCCTAAATTAATAATAATAAAATTATTATTTTTTAAATAATTGTGTAGGCGTCGTAACTAGACCATTGTGTAGAAGATTGCGCCGTATATTTTAATAAAACTTGACAGAATATCTGTTTGTTTATCAGGTATTGATTTTGAGTTATATTCCACTGATTAAGAGTTATGGAGGGTCCATTATTGAATTTGAAATAAACCCTGCTGATAAACACGCCATTAACTTTTAGGATGCTTAGCAGTTCTTGTCCTCTGGCGTATTATATCACGTTAAATAAACCTAAATATAATGTAATTACTCCACATAGTGCTCGACTACATTGTTTTTATGAATGCTAAAAACCACCCCAGTCATCGCGACGTTTAATTTTCATTGGAGCTCCGGCTTTTAGCGCTATAAATTAGAACACGATGTGATGGACCACTACAATAATTTAAGCGTCCTGTCATTTATACGGGAATCCTAATCAAATATACATCGATTATGGAGTCGCATCCGGTGAATCACCAGTGATGGGGTCACCATATGAAGTGGGCCCTGATTTATAGAGGGTGTTCGTATGCATCAATCATATGGCACAGGCATTTGTTAAAATTTATTTAGAGCGCGTACTCGGTATGATCCACTAATGACGTAAAATTAAATTTAAAGTTTCTCCATTCTCCATTAAATACATTAAATACATTGTATTACTCGAAGACTAAAAAGACGCAAAGCCGAGACGAAAGACACTATTTGTACACGCAAAGGGTGCTTTTCACCCAGGATTTATTTTCATCGTAGTAAAATGTTTTTTTGAGAAAGTAACTCTTTATTTAGGAAATGTATACCTAAATCTCTGTTTCTTCGAATATAGATAAAGGTATACCTTCATATATGGATCCATGGATCCATAGCATTGATTGCATCTAGTTACATGGTCCTATTTGTCCACATACTTACTTCCGGGGTCTTCAGTTTAGTTTCATCAGTTCAGTATCTTTATGAATTTTAGTACTTAAAATTTCACATACCTTGATTCAGTTATAAGCTGCAGTCCCAAAGTTTTCAAAAATTTCCTTCTTAGGTCCGTATTGTTTGGAAAGTTTGCCTTATGAATGAATGACTTGGTAGTTTATACGAGCAACATTCATCATAGAAAAAGTAAGTGGCCAACGATTACTTTTTCTGGCAACAGAATACGTTCAACATAACTGGTCTACAGTGTTAACTCCACTCTTTGTTTGATTATAAAAACATGAGAAGGCAACGACTTGTTCTCCTGAAAGCCAAACAGTGTCGATGGAATTGGTGGTTTCTTTGTAGTTAGAAATTCCGGCGGTGTTTATCATTTATTTTTTCGGATGGTTACTACAATAGTTAGCTTTTCTTTTTTCAACAATTGTCCAGCCAAACGAACTCTAGTAAACCAATTGTCCATGGTTATATTTCTACCGCTCTTTGCAATTGGTTGTATCAGCCTCTTCACAACGTCCGCTGCTGAGTTGCTATTATTATATTCCCCCTCTGGCTGCTTTCCATCGTATATCTCCATTGGATAAGTATAATATGAATTGGCATCATCTATCGCAAATATTTTGATACCATACCTTGCCGGTTTATTTTTCATATACTGGCTGAATAGAAATTTTTCCCTAAATGCTTCCATAAGGTTCTAATAGGTGCTAATCGATCGAATACTTCTCTCTCTTACATCCTCATAACATACATACCCATCTCGGGTATGTATGTTATCAAATCGCAGACATTTTAGAAGAAATCGGTTTATGGACATCACTACACCATATATATCAACGCCTCTCCCATATTTACTGTACATCTCTGTTCAATTCAAGTGAGATGAACTTTGAACACCTGCTATGTATAGCGAAACCAAATAGAGCTGTTATTTCTGCACTATCGGTAAGAGAGCAGTCTCTCGGTCTACTCTAGTCGGCGGTAATTTTTGTATGTATACGTGTGTATCTCAAACAATACTTTCTATTAATTTATTAGTGAACATCTTGCTCCAAATGCCCAAAGAAGTTTTGAGATGTGTTACGGTAGCTTTAGGTGCGAATATTTGTCTTATAATAACTTGAGCTTTCGGTCTTGCGCAGTCTCAGATTTCGTCCAGTTCGTTACCTAATCTCGACCAGTGTACAAATTACTACGTCTAAGTAAATCAGCTAAAGAACATTCATCATCAGAGGTACTACTTGAATGGGAACCGTTATCTTCTTGATCGGTATCAGTCTCATGATCACTTTCATCAACTATGTCCAGATCTACTTCATGTTCACTCTCCTCAATACAATCGTCACTTGAAAGTTTGTCAAGAAATTTCATTGCAGCATCTCTATCTTCCTCTTTATCCAAATTGAATGGTCTTTGCATCTAAAAGCAAGATTTACTATTCAGTGCATCGAAATTTATACTGAATGGAGATTCCTTTACCCTTGCGTTTTCTTACAGTCTCTGTTGGATCACAGTTTAGAATAGTTAATTTCCCAATGAAAAACAACCAGTGTGTCTATCCCTAAAGACGTATAAACAAATTATGATTACTGATGGGTACAGAAAAAAATATAACTGTTACGCTCAGGACCCTAAAATATTGAAAATACATTGGAATTTTGAGGTAGACTATGTTAATACACACGACTAAATACACAAGAAAACAAATTTAAAAACTGGGTGTTATCGACCCATAAGCATGTACTCTAGGCTTAAACGGATCTTTAAGTGCTATGATGACGTAGCAGGGCCACAAGAATAAATAAAAATTAACTCCACTTATCAGTCTGAATTATGACATAAAAATCTGACTTTTCGAAGATGAACCTGCATCACCAAAACATTGTCCAAGTTATTTTTTTACAGCAGTGTTCTAAAACTACTATGACATTGACAAAATATAATATCAAAAAACCTAAAATGGCACCTCTGTTAATTTAACGCTTAATTTACATCCAATATTACCAATTTCTCTATCAATGCATCTATTTTCGATTGTTTTCTACCTATATTTGGGCCTAATTTACTTTGTGCCTTACTTTGTGAAACGATTAATTATTAACTCTCATTGGTTTCTCTGCACAGCGATGCTCTCATAAGCATACAAAGATACCATCTGCATAATTAATTATCCGACTTATGACCGATTTCGTCCGCGACCTGTAGAACAAACACTGCCAGATCTCATAAAGTTACCCTTAACAGCTTCTCGGTATCCCTGCAGATAGAATGTCGCCTATTTTGTATGCGGTGCCGGACAGGTCAAGTTAGCTATTTGCCAAGAAAATTAGTTTAACGTGTAACTAATAGCAGTAGCTTCTAATCTGTACTGAATTAATTAACTTTACCCTCGGCGTTTATCAATTCTGGGTGCCCGTTGCGATCGGTTAGCAGTTTCAAGCCAAACATAAAGGCAGAGCTTAATGGCGGCACAGCTTAATGGCGGCATGGCTTAAATTAAATAAATATTAATGAGAGGGAAAGTTGCAAATCAGTCAATCGATCAGTAGGTTCTGATTGCGAAACAATTAGAGGTCAATTTCTTGAGCTGGTTTTTATTCAAGAACATTGATAACAATGGACGGTTTGTTTGTCTGTCTATCTATCTGTATGGGATTGCTTGTTTGCTTGTTTCTTTGTTTGTTTATTCGCTTGTTCGCTTGGTCCCTCGCTTGTTAGCTTTCAGCTCGTTTTCTTAGCTTTCAGCTAGTTTGCTTGTTAACTTTTTAGATAGTTTGCTTGTTCGCTTGTTAGTTTGTTAGCTTGTTAGCGTATTAGCTTGTTGGCTCGTTAGCTCGTTAGCTTGTTAGCTTGTTGGCTTGTTGGATTGTTGGCTTGTTGGCTTTTTAAGTTTTTAGCTATCTAGCTTTTTAGATTTTTGGCTTTTTAGCTAGTTCGCTAGTCAGCTTGTTAGCTTGTTTGCATGTTTGATTGTTTCATTGTTTGCTTGTGTGCATATTTGCTTGTTTTTGCTTGTTTGTTTGTTTGCTTGTTTGCTCGTTTGCTTGTTTGCTTGTTTGCTTGTTTGCTTGTTTGCTTGTTTGCTTGTTTGCTTGTTTGCTTGTTTGCTTGTTTGCTTGTTTGCTTGTTTGCTTGTTTGCTTGTTTGCTTGTTTGCTTGTTTGCTTGTTTGCTTGTTTGCTTGTTTGCTTGTTTGCTTGTTTGCTTGTTTGCTTGTTTGCTTGTTTGCTTGTTTGCTTGTTTGCTTGTTTGCTTGCTTGCTTGTCTGCTTGTTTGCTTGTATGCTTGTCTGCTTGTTTGCTTGTTGGCTTTGTTTGCATGTTTGCATGTTTGCATGTTTGCATGTTTGCTTGTTGGCTTGTTTGTTTGTTTGCTTGTTTGTTTGTTTTCTTGCTTTTTTTTATTGTTTTTTGTCTGTCTGTCTATAAGTCCGTCTGTCCGTCTGTCCATCTGTCCGTCTGTCCCTCTGTCCTCTGTCCGTCTGTCCGCTTCTCCACCCGTCGCTCCATCCGTCGGTCTATCCGTCTGTCCGTCTGTCCGTCTGTCTGCCTGTCAATTGACCTCGCTGAGTTATTGATTCTAAAATTTATCTTTTGCTAATAATAATCCAAAATAATGCTCAGTATTTACTAAACTATATTGCTATCTTTCTTAATTGCACGAACAAATAGTACTTCACTCTCTTTCATCCGATAACGCTCTTTATTTACACTCTCTTTAAATATTCTCCACACTCTCTTTAAATACTTCATTATTTGCAAACGGTCTATATTACAAGAGATAGGTACTAAGTATAGGTATCTACATAATTATTAAAATACAATATTCTCCTGATTACTGCGTAAAAGTAAATTCTATTTATATAACAAACTGAGATAAGCTTGTGAGAAACGCAATAATATTATGTAAGAGAAAAATACTCCACTCTGAATGAAAGGTCTATTTAAAGGATTCTTTGATATTATCGACTCACCTTTACCTAAATTATATCTGTTTTTCTGATAAATTGTAAGAAGGTAGAATAGACTAATAAAAATAATTACAAAATTATTATTTTACCTACTTATTTAGTATGAGTACTAAATCATGCGTATGTGCAAACAACTACATCTTTGACAGTACCTTTTAAGCAAGATGGAAAACTCACAAACCAAACAGTGTTCATTTTAAACCGAACATTAGTATTTTCCCTCAAATTTGATTTAGTCCACGGGGTTTTTGTGGGACGTGTACCCTCAAATCTAACACGTCATAAGTGGGGTTAAAACGGTTGATGAGAACGTGGAACCACCCACAGTCACAGTTAAAATAGGGCTGCAAATCATAATAACCCTCACCCTGCCATCAGGGGCGACTCGTGTTCACAAATACTGATTTGATTTCTTTGTCCCCATAGTCTCCAGGAGCTTAGTTAACTATGATATAGTCATTACATCTAGGGCCCATAAGCTCTTTGATTAGATCCCAGTTAAATAAGAATTTATTTCGAATAATTTTCTTTCATTTTAGAGGCTTAGGCGCATTTTCTATTCGTCAATGAAGGGTAATAAGTATTTGTCGTTAATAATCATGTAAGAACAAATTAAAGGTTGCTTGTTTTGGTGAAAATCGGGGGGTATCTTACTATTTTTTTTATTGATATATACATCGCAGGCCACCCAGCAGGACAACTAGTAATGCCCAGTTACAGGGTGACAATTAATAACTAAATCAAAGGGATAAACATATCTAAGCAAAGCAAACAGAAATAAAAATATAACAATTTTCTATTAAATATTTTTCACATGCCCAGGCTGATAGACGTCCAGTATACTTGACACCCGGATCTTCTCTCAGAGCCCGCGTCCAGTTAACTTGACACGCTTCTAATGGCAAATCGATTAGTCTTTAAAAACATCGGAACCCTGTAAGAGATTGTTAAAAACATTTTAAAACATGTGATATTCACAGAGCATACAAAAATACAAACAACTTAAAATTCCTTTACACAACATTAAAAGACAAAAGTCCACCTGTAAAAACTACGCACTGTATATACGAAATTCCATGTAAACAATGTGATGAAGTCTACATTGGTCAAACAATGCAAGTTCTCCAAGAATGTTTAAAAATCACAAATATTCAGTTAATATTACAGCTCTAAAAAAACATTCTAATGAAACAGGTCATCAATTTAACTACGAAAATACTAAAGTTATTAATAAAGAATAAAATTATAAAACACGACTAATTATGGAAACAATTTATATTCAAAAAAATCCCAATTCATGTAATAACAAAAAAGATACCGGATATCGGAAATCGAAAAAAATATCCTTAACGAGCTGGATATTTCCTTAAAAAAGTCCCCCATCCCGGACCTCTACCATCAATATTTATAATTATAATTTTATAATAAATATTATAAAATTAATAAAAATTATAAAATTATAAAATTAAAATAAATTATAAATATTTTTACAATATTTATAATTTTAACTTAGCGGAGAGGTAACTGTTGAAAAGAAACCTCAATTTAAAAATCTATAACTCCGCCACTGCTAACACGAATATTTTCGGATTAGATTTCTGTGATGGAAAACTTTCAGATCTTCAACTTTTCCACCTTAGAAGTTTTTCCTACATTGTTTCGTTTTCGAGTTATAAAGAAAAAAGTAAGGAAAGGCCAATCTTACCCCCGTTGGAGGGCTGTTTTGGGGGGACGGGCTCAACGTAACCCCGCTGGGATTTTAGGGTATATTAAGCACTTCAAAACAAAGCACCACACCAAATTTCAGCTTATCTCCAATTTGTTGAGCATCGCCCATATAAAACGATAAATCCACCGTGGGCTATTGCGTGTCTAAATTTAGTATAAGATTTAAAAAAAGTATGTTAACGTTATTATCGAAACATGTTCACGGTCATAATCGACAAATCTGAAAGAAAATCAAAAATATTTGATGTTTGGATTTTTGCCAAAGTTGCATTCAGCTTCCGAGGTCGATTATATTGATCTAACATCATACACAACTTACCAAAAAATCAGAACTGCTAGATTTAATGTAAGGTTCGATGTAACTATTAGGTTACTGAATTATTTTCAGTGAAAATATTTAATAGTAGATAAATACCAACAAAAAAATTTTATTTTTACGCCTAACACTTCATGTCACTGTCAAGTTTGCATGGTCCTTCCTCAACATTTCAATTTACATAAGCATTGTCTGGTACGAAGATCGCATACTAACGTCCACTTAATCAACCCGAACCAAACATATGACCTAATATGAACGTGTGCAGATTATTTGAGATTAAAAATAGTCATTACCCGCTTCCAATTATTTAATATACGCAATTGCAGGATACCTCAGCGTATGCCTCGTATTAAAATGCTCGACATACACTGTTACTGCCTCGTCGTGCTGACAGATATTACAAGATATTGTCAATTGTCTCATAAAATCTATTTCCAGAGCTCTGTCTATGATTATTGAAAATTTGTATGTGCAGCATAGAATTTTAATGGCATCACTATATGATTACTATGCTTGGCACTGCTGTAGTTTTCTGTTTATGTTTCTTTAAATAATGAAAATTTACGGTCCTCATCAGTTATTATAATTTTAGGCCAAAATCAAAAAATGATCAATCTCAGCAAAGTAATTGATTACCTAGGCTCAAAGAAAACTTCAGCATTATTAAGTCTGCAGAAGATCCTTTAACGAAATTGATAATTTTTGTCTGCTAGGAGCAACATATATCCTGCAAAGTGACAACTGCCGTGAGTTTGTCAACTCGTTTATTATGCAATTAACTATTTGGACGGAGCTCTGTAGAGAGAGCCCATCAAGATGTCTGGGATATATTGATTATATAATAATATAAAATTATCATAAGTTGGTCTGTTCATAGAGGAATTGGCAGAAGAAAAGAGGTTATACTTGGCAGGAGCAAATTCATGAATGGACAAATGTTTTAGAATATACAGACACTCGGAGAGATGTCCTTGACAAACTTCAAAATCTAAGAATAGTCTAGAATTCTGAACTCTGAAACTTTGCCAAGGCGTTGATAGTCTAGCGTTAAAGCATATGCTTTGTGTAACGTATTTCGGATTCTTCAGCTCATGCAATTTTTTATTCCTTTTACTTAATTTCTTGTCCTTTCATATTATATTTCCTTTGCCCCAAAACCCAATTACATAATAAAGATAGGTGTACATGGCACATGGTGCCCCAAGGACGAGCAGTTGTTTTCCAAAGAATATTTTGTGATTTTTTCATTATAGAAAATTTGTCATAGGGTTGCCCGACTGACCAGATAATAAAAATATGTTTACATGGAGTAAGGTCCTCCAAGGAGTACCAGATTGTTTCACAACGATATTTTTAAACGAGAATAATTTCGCCAGTACAGAAACTATATTTTCGCACTATCTGCCAATCAAAATTATCTCTGGTAAGAAAATTGCTGATTCATTCGTTACGGAAAACGGGGGCACGCATCATTTCCATTCGCTCATACACTTCGGTCTAAAAAGTCCCGATATGAAAGGATACCAGCGTGACAGTTACGTATTGAAGACATCTCGTAGATAACATTATATTAAAAAACTAAGTCCCTAATCGATGAGAATGGGAACAGTTTGCCTCTGCGGAGGGACACTTGGAATAATATCCAACGTCTATCGTCTATTCCTTTCTTAAGGCATATTCGCTCGCGGCATATTTAAGGCCGGCCGGTGAATGTGCGGTGCCAACACGTGTCAGCATTTATATTTATTGTTCTGTTCCTACGTTAGAATACTCCTCTCTTTTTCATTTTCTGTATTTAACCATGGTATCCCAGGTAATTGTTTTATAAACCATCTTCTGTTTCATAGGATCGTTCAGGACCGAGATATTTTCAAAAACAATCAGGTTTTTGAGCCATATTGACTCAAAAGTTGGTGGCAATAATTATTTAACGAACTAGTATATGAATAATCTCGCGATTAATAAAATCGATACGTTTTAACGTACACAGTGAGTGCGATAATTATCAATATTGCTTCTATAGTTCGTACAATATGTATGTATAGTTGAACGACCGACAACCCTGACCAACACAATGTTTTTCATTGGCGTAGACATTTTTTTTTCTTAGGGGGGTGAAAGTAGAAGGTTTTTATATGCATATTTTCAACACCACAGCTGATATTGAATGCAAGAGTCCACACCACTCATGCAGTATTGCTTTCAGCGCGTTACCATTTTTTAGTGGGTGATTCGCCAGTAGCCATATTTCCTACAAGTAACAAAAATAAATATGTACAAAACAGCTAAGTAGTCGAGAAATATAAACTTTAAAACGGAAAAATAAAATAAATATACTTGCGATTGAAATACAATCACCTACCTAATCTACCTACCTAATCTACCAAATCGTTAACACTCAACAAAGACAAAGATTATTAACAGACAAGCTATGACAAAGATCAGAGCTTGTTTGTTAATAGGTACCTACATAACTAAACCGAGACTAATTTCAACACATTTTTAAAAATCATTACAAATGCAATACATACCTACCTACCAGCTTTTCATCGCAAAGCGATTTCCAATACACACACTTTTTACAGCCAATCAAAATTGGAAACTGACCTTGAGGTATTTTACAGTCATTGAAAATTTTCCTTTCTTTTGTGGCTAGGTACACGGTTATAATTTTCTAAACAGCCTTTTAATTTTGCCCACTGATGAAAATTATTAATTTGTGATCTAGGATGGTAGGTACCTACATAAAAATAAAGTCAATGGACAATAGGTACCTACTTATGTAATAAACCAGAGAGCGTTTTCAGTTTTGTAAATCCCAATAAAAAACCTAACTTATATCGTTGCATTTAGCATTTATAACCTAGCGGCCTCAAGCACTGGAATATTTTTTGGATAAAATTATTTGAGAAATGTACCAACCTCAGTACACGTCAGTACCTACTTCGAGCAGCCCATAAATCAACTTTTTTTTTGTTAATGTCGGCTCTGCTCTAATACCCACTATCCATTTTTGCCGTCAAATAATATTTTCCTTAAATTTTCTTAACATGCCTTTCCTATCTCGTAAATAAAGCTTTTAACTATAAAAATAGATGTTTACGTAATTGTCACATTTAAAGTAGACGAAAATAAATGTGAAAACGTAACATCTTGGCCTATAATATATTATTGTGTGTACAATTATTATTTAATAACATTCATAAATAATATATACAACTTTAATATAGTATTGTGGAAATTGATATTTTAATTGAATACTGAGAAAATTGAGAATTACATGTGGCAACTGCGCGGTATCTTATATGGAGTCAGTTAACTATACATACATATTGAATGAACTGTAGCTTAATAAAATTAATACGGAGCTAATAAATATGGCTAAGTCTTACAGTATCATTGAATATAAGTATCTTTAATAAACAATTTTTTTAAAAATTATGTATGTACATAAAACGTAACATAACATATAGCACAATACATATACTACAATAGTAAGCCTGCGCGAGGTCATAAATACGCTGGACGCCCACACTTTAGTCCTCTTTCGTTTCTTTTGGTTCGCTGATATACGTAGTTAATGTACCTTTGATAACTTACCTGTTATACTTTTCTAAATTCAGTGTTTTCTACGTAGTGTCTGGTTTTGTTCTATTATAATTAAAAGAACATATAATTCTTGCTTGTCATAGTGGTAGTCACACTGTCTGGCTCGTCCAGGTTCTGCGTACAGAACACAAATATTTATTTATTTACCTCTCTTCTTTCTTATTTTTTTACTGAACATTTTATAAACGTATATCTTCAAATTTTGGAATATAAAATCAAATTTACTGTTTTATACTGTTATTGTAATTTTGTTCATCTTTTGATATTTAACTTTTATCTCCAGTTGAGGAGATGTTTTATTAGATAGATATTTATTAATCAACTTAAATACTTTCATAATTAAGAAACTAGTCGCCATCTGTCCAAGACTTTTTACTTCTAGTTGGTTTTTAATATCTAATTAAAGCTCATTCCTTGAATTATTAATCCAATTATTTTTATTAACTTCGCTTAAGTTAGAAATTGTACTCTTGATACCTCAAGCGGAAAATTTATACATATTTGTTTCTTCCAAATATATTGTTAGAGA
>CAXKVY010008704.1:0-29496 GCA_964058915.1 Tetropium fuscum | reverse complement strand
TTGATGATGACATGTGGGTACAAACCTTATTAAGAAGATTTTTTGAATTGTAATATGATTTAATTGGAGATGGACATGATATTTTGCATCACCAGAATAAAACTATTTTTAAGTAAATATCGCACATTGATTAAGCACTATATCAATTATATAATAAAAATTAATAAAATAATTATTGATTACCTAATTGCAGCAACATAAAAAGTTTTAATTTCAACGCCGCCGCTGGCCAAGCCAATCCGTCAAAGCTTGTAGGTAACCTTGAAAATACTTACCCATGAAAAGTAACATTTTCCAGACTTAAATGACTCACCCTTCTACAAACTATACAATAATGCACCATAATTACACACTTATTGTTCACCTAAATCGCAATATATACAAAGATTCGTAGAACACAGAAAATGAAACACAAGTACAGAATGGCGTTTCGGTAATCTGTCAAATTTGTTTCTATTAATAAATCGACATTGACGTAAAACTCGAGTAAAATGCATCAAGCGACGTTGCCGTTGTTAAGATTTATCTCAAGGCACAGTACATCTTGGGTTTTCACCATATATTATTAACGCAATAAGGCAATACAATAGATTACTTTTACCAAGAAGCTGTTTTAAATAACATTTTGGTATTAAAATGAATCTGATTTGTTCAAATCGTCAAATTATTTGAACATCTCTTACGGTATTCAAAGACTTCAAGCGCTTCAAATGAATTTAACACTAAGCTTGGCTAAGTGCCGTTCGGGAGAAAGAGACAGACGACAAGGATGGAACGATCTTGGATCGGCCAAAACGTTAACAATTCTGTCTCTTCATATTAATATGTCTCTGTATATTTCATTGACGCCGCAGCAGGCTAGGTTCCAAGAAGATGCCTCATTTTCATGTTCAGAGTAAGAGAGAAATTATTGCGGGCGGTGGTTTACGATGCAGTACCTGTAAGTCGTACGTCGTACACTAATAAGACAAATGTAAATAACTATACAATGAAGGTAATTTTAATTATGTAAGATGAAGAAAGTTAAAAACGGAATGGAGATCAAGACAAAAAATGTTTATATATGCCTAAAAAAATACTTACCTCGCAAAAGGTGAAGCAGCGCTTCATCAGCGTCACCCGACTTCAGCCGCCGCTGAAGTGGATGCCTAACAATATCTTCTTAATTTTTCATTCTTAAAAATATACGAAAATATTAATATATCCAAATATGTATACAAAATTAGACTTTTATTCAAATCATGCATTTATATAGGTAGGTACTAATGAGATTCAGAGTTACAGGAAATTTTGTGAGGTTAGAAGAAGTGTGCCCAGTCGTTTAGAGAATATTAACACTTAACAGTCTTATTCGACCAATGAAAATATGATAGGGACAAGGAAAATAATAAATTCAGGCTGTGAAAATTACGTAGTTACATCTGCTTATATTTTCTACAGCATTTAATCAAGTTCAAAAGAAGTGTATTAAAATAGGGCAAGACGTTATAACATTAAGAGTTAGGAGTTAAGATTAACAAATTAACTAAGAGTTTTTAAAGGGAAATATATACTAACTTTGGTGTAATATCAAGAACTTTCACTCTTGCATTATCCAGTGGAGTATATTATATTATACATTATACATAAAAACATCGGAATTATCAAACGATTCATCAAACGAAAACGAAATTCAGTTTCATCTCCTTATAGGAACGAAAGAGTGACTAACTTCAGGCATCAAAAATCTAATTCTCCTTTATATTAAACCCCCACCCGACCGCGACGTGGGTTTCTGGAATGAAATATGGAACAGGCCGTCAGTTATGCTATGAAAATAATGGTTTCCCACTCGACTGGATGACCATTAGATTAGGTCAACTACGACGACTAGGGATTCTGAGCCACTTTCGTTGAACCGAGCGATAAAATAATATCTGCTTCTAAGACTAGATACAGTATCCATACTATCAATATTATCATATATTACCAAATTAATTTACTAATTCATATTTTTTTTCATCTGTTAATTGGTTACTAAAGGTAATCGGAATCAATGACAAAGGTACATTTAACAATTTCTATATTACAGTATTGTTCCTAGTAAATTTTAAGGCAAAATATTATTTACCCTATCCCATAGAGCCATTTTATTCATGTCCTCTACAGTCTTACTGTCACAGTACTAGAGAGTGATTATCATTGACAGTAGGCATCTCGGTAGGCATTGAATCTAGGTGTTAAAATCCTCAATAAATGTATATTTCATATCCGGCTTTAGGGATTTTTACGTAGTGTATAATGAAATTATAATGGAATATCTTTTTATTACTTATTTTAATGAAAATATGCTTAGTTAATTGTAAACCATTAAATTAAAATACAATGCAGTGCTGTATAAATGTGCAAAATCAATTCAGTAAAATTAAATTTTCTGACGAACTATCATCGGCTCCTATATTAATAATGATAGGTTCCATAGCTATGTCAATAAGATCGTCTAGTTCCCACATTTTAGCTTCTTCTTTTAGTATCGCCAGACAATCGTTTAGTATCGTTAGACAATCGCCCGAAGTTCCTTTTCAGCATAATTGTTTGGAAAGCAAAAAAGAGACAAGTGATTGTCTCTCTAATCCACTTCGTAACTTTAGCAGCGAGTCACTGTCATCAAAAGTTACTGGCTGGCACATCCGACAGAAGTTATAGAAAAGATTCTAAGGAACAAAAAGCTGTTGTGGAAACACCCTCTACGTGTTTGTCATTTTTTGTTTGTTTGTTTTCTTATTTTTGTCAATTTCTAGGAGCATCAGCACACGACGTATGTGTGATGCAATAAACGACGTCTCATAGACTACAATATAATTTCGGCCATGTTATGCACTAAGGGTCCATTATTTTCGCTTTTTCGCTCTTGCAGTACTCTAGAAGGTTTATTAAGAATCATCGGCTCTGTTTTTCCCATTTTTTCCATTTGAAAAAAATTAAAAAACGCACCCGGAAAGTCATTGAAATGTCAATTGTGTGAAATATACACTATTTTTAAAATCTATTGGATGCATTATTAGAGAACATTTTAGAGATGGACAACGAATTTGTACGCTAAACCTTGTCGCAGATATATTTTTCACACAACTCAGCAACGCATAAGCGAAAATTAATAGTCCGTATGTCATTCGAAGGGAAATTTCACACATATAGTTAAAATTTAAAAATATATAGGGTTTTGTATTATATAAAACATTACTCTACTTTTGCCACTATTGAGAAAAAATACAAATATTAATAAATCTCTGCGCTGATGGATCAGTCAAAGGTTGGTTTTTTGAAAAAGTTTTTGGCCAATCAAGAAATCTCACATCAAAAAGCAGATTAATATTATAACAAATCACTTTAAACGTTTACGTTTCGAAAACTTATCCGCTTTCGTTCTCAAAACCTTAAGCACAGCTGACACACAGTCTATTATACCCTGGTTCTGAAAGAGTGTGGAGTGATTGATTCATACATAATATCACACCACCATCACAATTGAACGGTCTGCCTATTTGCAATGGATCACAGAATTTCTTAGTGTGCAAATTTGTGTACACTCTATAGAAATGGTGTACACTCTATAGAAATTAATTATACTATTGTGTTATAAGCGAGTGTTTAGTGAGACCGAAATTGAGAGGAGGAGAACTGAAAATGATGAAAAATGCCTCCTCTAAAATGATACGCCTATGGAATTTCGTTTCCTTTGCAGGGTATATGACAGTTTATAATTTATTTTTTAAATTACAAACTGTCATACTGGACTGTATGTCGAAGAAGATATATAATTATATATCACTATTGCGCAGGCAAAAGGGCATATGTGAATAAATATGAATGTTCAGAATAAATTTTCGTAGTTTCTCCTAATTTTGTAAAATCAGGAAAATATTTAGAGAGTATATGGACTTGAATTTGGTGACAAAAGTTAGGGTGAAAAACAATAATTACTCAATTTTTTACCACTTGGCGCATTCTATTAATTATTTTAAGCCCAAATGATTCACAAACTTTAAGACAACATTTTATTTAAAAAAAACTTTTTACGTCCTGATATTTCTCACACAAATATACTAAAATATGAACAACATTTACAGAGACACAGCAACACATGCAACATATCAGATACTTTTGTTTAGTTACTCATTGGGTAAAAACGAATTAAGTCAAGAAGCCATACTGGTATTTCAGACACAAGTTGACTTTCTTTTATATCTTTTATATCGAAAACACATTGGATGAAAAGGGAATTATTACATGTGTCTACGCTGTTCTCGTAGTTAGGCCCCATTTAACACAATTCGTTGAAGTGTTAGTAATACGAGTTAACTTACGCCGACTTTAACAGACACATATTTAGCAGACGGCGCTTTCACCATTTTAGTTAAGTCGTTTTAGCGATTTTCTGACTTACGCCCTTTTACCCGCACAATATAGATATACCAGTAGTTATATAATCAATTTTTTTCTGTCGTTATTATCAATGTTGCATAAAAAACAAGGTTCACTTCTTAATAGCAACTTTTAATAGGATTTAACATGGTGTAGTTAGTTTTTTATGTTATTTTAAGGATTATATGAAAATTTACCAAAAAAAAATACGAAGATTTATCTTAGTCGTGGGTGTTTTTTATACGAAATTTCACAATTTTTAGAGTATGGCTTATTTATCCAGATGACAAAACAATTGCAAGAACATGTAACTACATGTATATACGCAAACAGGTTGGTTTCGCTAACTTTTACACTGCTTACCCAGCAGCGTAAAAGCATGGTACTCCATTGTGATAACACCTGAGAGATTTTAATGTAAATTTGTCAATACGCAGTCTGATTTCAGCATAAATGCTGGGAAGGTTTGTGGTGGGGCGCGATAGACAGAGATGCGCTCGAACACTTTTAGCTGACGCCGGTTGTACGTGTTGTGTTTTCATTGAAATGGATTAGTCGTGTGCAATACGATCGGGTCCTATCTCAAGGTGTGCTTCCTCGCCTACTTGTACTTATGTGTGGTATTTATGCTTTCTTTATGGACAAGATTCGGCTGTTTTTTATTGTTGATAGAGTTATAAAAATACTTCAAATAAGGAAGATGAATACAAAATTATACTTGAAATGTGGTCATAATTAGGCAGATGAGTTGAGTGACCGTGTTTGGAAGGTTTTTTATTGTTTGCTTGTTATAATATTCCAAACGTTACCTTGGGAGAATAAAAAGTATAAAGTCAATATAATTTATTTGCCTGTCCGAATAACCGCCTTGAGAATTGATTACTAACATGCCTACCTGCCTATGGGAAACACCGTTTTTAAAAATGCGTTACACCGCGGATTATATAATAATTGTTGTTCGATTACTCCTTAGTCCTTATCCGTTGTTAAACTGTGTACACGCCTGATCTGGTTATCGAATTAAGTAAAACTAATATAATTATACGCACAATCCTCCAATATCGCCACTACTTTGTTTCCCATAATTTTTTCCGGTTTTCATAAAATGCTAACCTAGAGAAAATAAGAGTAGGTATACTCCTATTAACCTAAATCATTAAAATTAATACAAATCAGACAGTGTTGGACCTCATAACGCGGGGTCCCCTATACTACGAATTGAGTAATCACTTGATTGAATAATAAACTACGAGATAATTTTTTAAACTATGGAATATAAACAAAACACAAATTTTATTTTTTTACATAACAAGGTTGTTATATTTTTTAAATTTCACTCCTGAGTTTTAAATTTGGGCAGAAGGTACAAACCTGTGTAACGTAGACATCCACTAAAAATATATTTTTGAAAATTCCCCCCTAAAGGTAGTAAAACCGTCCTGAAACGTATGAATTTGTTTTCAAAAATATTATATTTCGAATGAACGACCACTTTTGATTTAAACTTAATATATGTTTTATTTAAAAAAATTATTCCTAATGGCGGATCCAAAATAGTGTACGACACTTGCCAGTTGTGGCCTGACGAACTAAATTCGGTATTGAGTTGTACGGTTTTCGTTACCCCTAATTCATGATACGGCGATGAAGCAGATGCTAATACGATGATTTTTTCTGGATTATACAGGGTGTTTCGAAGTTGATGCTAAAGAATATAAGAGGTGAATTTTCAGCAATAGTCTTTCATATAGTTCTCTTCCCAAACCAATTCCCCTTCAAGTTACAGCCCTTAAAAGTTGGGGTAAAAAAAATGTTTTTATTTATTTTCTCCACTATTTAGAAGGAGGAATTTAGAAGAATGGAGTTCGGCGGACAACTTGCACCAATAAAATGACAGTATGTGGCATTCGGTATTTCTAAAGAAACCATGGACAATAATTCTTTTATGATATTCATAAATAATATATACAATTTTTATATAGTATGGTGGAATTTGATAGTTTAATTGAATATTGAGAAATTTGAGAATTACATGTGGCAACTGCGGGTTTTCCTATACGCGGTGAGTCAACTACATATACTTTTTAGAAAGGGCATACTTGCTTTTAAAATTGTTTCCACAAAATATTCCATGAACAAATGTGGAGCTGGAGGCAATAACGGGGAACTCATAGGTTAACCATCATTCGTATTTCATATAGAATGATAATTATTATGAGCAAGTGTTTGGCTCATTATAATAATTATCATTCCATATGGAATAGGTACTCAACAAGCAAAAGTCTGCTAATGTCGGCATATCCTCAGAAATACCTGAGGGTAGTAATATCTAATTATAATTTGTTAAGTAATTATTAACCATTAATTCTGATTTAGTCTATTTGTATTGTAATGTTAGTGAAAAGTGACTATATACAAAGCTCTATACAAAGCAGTCAGCCTTCTTAGTCAACCTGCAACATATCTAGTTTTTCAACAAAATAATATGTCTTACATGCATCTCACAATAAATGGTTACATAGCCTAGCAGAAGATGGCATAGGTAATTAATCTATGAAAGAGTTGACGTTTTAATTATTTTCCTTGTTTCGGATTTCAAATACTTTCATTTTTACTACTTGCTTTTCATAAGCTTAATAGGATTATTAATTAAATGCCTATTAACATAAATGATTAACGTATTTCTTACAATAAATATACAGTAGTTATAGGTCATTATGCCATATGAACTAATGTATGATAAATTATTATCGGTAATAGTTTGGTAATTATAGAATGAAATTACCTAATAGTTATGAATATATTTCTGCAACAAAATATTTAATCAGATTTATGTCTAGTTTAATAATTTGTAATATAGCTAATTAGTAGGTTTTAACTAATTATATAGGCACGATCACTTTTAATTATACATCATTATTAATAGCTGTAAATAGTATTTCATTATATCTAATGAAAAACCCAATTTGTGTGAAGTTCGTTGACAATTTGATGAGAAACTTCTTGTTGAGACATTCTCCGCCGTTGCATAATTATCTTAGCGGCACTACTTACAATTCCCTTGCGGTTTCGTTCTTGGTTAATAAGATTGGGGCAGCTGCTATGCATGGATCTTCTTTTCTTGATTTTATTTTCCCCTTCTAATGTTTTCATCTGGTTCTTGATTCTTTCTGCTTAGGAAGCAGAAAGAACCAAGTGTATTGTCACCCCTTCCGATAATTAAATTTAATAGTTACAAGAATGTATTAAAAGAAGTTCTTACTTGGATCAAAAGTTATTTGACAAACATGATATAAGGTACACATGGACAGTTCCTTTTTCTATCGTAGCACACACAGGTGTCCCTCAAAGGTCACATATGGTTCCAATTTCCTTCAATATTTTATCATGATTATAAAGAAGTTATACAATCTGGCCCATTAAGATTTGAATATAAAATAAATAAATGTAAATGTTTCCTCCAATGGTATAATAAAGGATTATATTAGGTGCATGTTATATTTGGCCTCAAATTAACATTCAAACCATATATAACTTACATGATATCCAAAGCACATCGTAATAATAATAATAATTTTCCATAGTGATAATAATAATAATTTAATATGACATTTATCATAAAAATTTGACATAGATCTGCCAACGTCGTCTACAGTCACAAAACTACCGATGCCGCCTATGCGCTCGTGTCACAGAGAACAGTAAAGCGACACAGATATGCGCAACGAAATTATTTTTAATGTTCGGTGGCATACCGATTAATACAATTGACTAAGGCCGCAAAGCAACTTGAGTTATACCCATCGATGTTAGAGGATGCCTCTAGATACTTTTCACATTATTTTTATTAATAATTATGTACCTACAACAAACTTCTGATATCTAAATTGTCAATTAATGAACAGTGACATTAACAACGTATGCTACACAATAGAATATAGAATATAGAATATATGTGTGTTCCAGTTTGTATTTTGATGGCTGCTGAAAGTGTAACGTAAATAAATTTCCGTTGCCGAAAAAAAGTTAATGACATGTTTTCTGTAGGTTTTTGTAAATTTCCTAAGCTACAAATTTGATAACTACTATTTCTATAAAAGTTACCGTTGGCGAGATTTTTGCGAAAAAACGCTACGTAGGGGACAATATCTACGGGGACTTCTGGGATATTGTTTAGAACCACAAAAAGAAGGTTTTTTTTGTCTCTCTTCCCTAAATTATTATGTTTATTTCTGATTTTGTAAAATAATGATGTGCATTGTGCAGAAATAAACATAAAAGTACTATGACCTGTGTTTGGACTGCTAAAAATTAACCGCCCATAACAAAGTGTTAAAATTATAAATATTATATTATAAAGAAATATGAAATTTCCAAAATTTTACGAACTTGGTAACGCCGCACATCCAAGTTAAATGTCTCAACGTCATCGTCGGCGTTTATGCAAGATAAAAGGAGCTTATGGCGAAATGCACAGGTCGAAAGTTTAAGTTAAGATTAATTTAAAAAATATAGAAATTAAAACCTTAATGTAAAATCTTTATAGGGCAAAATATTCTTAAGTTTAGACAAGGAAATACAGTCCTTCTGGTTTGACCTTCCGTTATATTCGTTTTCTATCTTTCGGATTGTCTTTTTGGATCCAAGATTTGTCAGTCTGTTGAGAACTGTTGTTATAGCGATGATTCGGTTTGCATGTTTTATGACCCAAATGACAAAACAGATATCACTCAACGGTTATACATATTTTTGACTATGCTTGATTTTGCTCTCCGTAAAGATATAGATCAGATATTTGGTGAATAAGTAACCGGCTTATAATTCTCATAAATGTCAACTTTTAATGTTATTTTTATAGTAATATTTAATATTTAGTCATTATCATTTCGCATTTTTATTATAATTGCCAGACGATATATCTAACGGGCAATTAAGCTTACATGTTTTTGTCAGTGCCGCTACGGCTTCGATAAAACTGTACTCATTCCCTCCCGTTACTCCAGTTTATTGTTTAAAACATAATGGTCTCCTTTATCTAGCAGATCATTAAACGTTCATGTACGTGTATCTGTCGGCTCTTCCGAGTTATCTTCCTGTTTACCGACTTCCTGCAAAGCGAATATACGACCGTATCACCTGCCGTGTTCATGCACAAATGTAACTGTTCGAGTCAAGTGATACATACACATGGCCTCAACTCTTATACGAATTTGCTTGTCTTTCCAATCATTTAATTAAACATCCTTATCAAATATTTTGTGTGAAACTATATTAAACTAAACAAACTATGAAATATGCGGGTATGATATCGTATAAAACGGGCACATATTTTCTTTATTTGATTCTTTAGATGTGTATATAAAGATATGGTCTAAGAAATGTCTATCCCATTATTCACCCTCACAGCGCGACTCTCAATATTACTTTTTATAATACCGATCTATGGCAACAAATCATGGTAAATAGAGCCCGCCCTTCCTGATCTAAACGATCTTTATAAAAATACATTGTAACCCCAGGAATCCTTTTTTTGTGTCAGTTTATTATGCACATAAATTTGCAATGTAAAGTCAATTAGGGAGCATCCATGCAACATTATTTATGAACATTGTGCAATAAAAATAAGGCAAAAATATATGAACCTTGAAAACATTTGTATAAGCAAGGAATGGTTGACATGTGTCAGCTACCATCTTATAGAATATATTAAAAGTCTGATAAAATCGAAGCCATGCCTATGCTCGCCATATTGAAAAATGGCCGTTGATTTTCAGATTTTCAGAAGCATGGACAAGCTCGGAACTTATTAGTTCTCAATAGCGTGCTATAGGCGATAGAAGAGGCAAACGATAAAAGCCACTACCTGCCTAACTATGGCGACACCTTGTTAGTTATTTTCTGTCATTTAAAGACAATTGTAACCCTATTGGACAAAATCAGTATATTATATTTAATGTTCGACCGATAGATTTTACTTGCCGATACCAATATATATATATATATATATATATATATATATATATATATATATATATATATATATATATATATATATATATATATATATATATATATATATATATATATATATATATATATATATATATATATATATATATATATATATATATATATATATATATATATATATATATATATATATATATATATATATATATATATATATATATATATATATATATATATCAGAAGATACACTTATCAGTTCTATATCTGGACATACACACGGAAATGAACCACTTAAAAGTTGTACAAGTTCTTTCACCTTTATTGAGGATCTTCAGAGTGGTGTACGACCTATTTCAATGATCATTTATACTTGAATTTAAAATATTAATACTCCAACAGTTGCAGTGACGTTTTATGACATTAGTTTTTGGGTTTCATGAAATTATTTTTTCGAATTTTCGAAAAAACAATTAATACATAAGACCAACAAATGATTTTAGTTTTGACTAAGCAAGCAATTTCTGTATCACTCCCTCTTTGAATGCTTCAGAATTCTATGGTATATGTAATTCAATATTCTCTAGCACATAGCTAAGGAAGAAGCTGTTTTCAATAGGATCTACTAGATTTTATGAATTTGCAAGTGGATAACTGTATGCCTAATGCTTTTATATATAATATGTTCAAATAGAACAAATATAAACAGTAGACTAGGTTTGTGTATTTTAAGAATTTGAGTTCCGTCAAAAACTATGTCATAAAACGTCACTGCAAGTGTTGGAATATTAATATTTTAAATTTAGGTATAAATGATCAATGAAACAGGTCGTACACCACTCTGAAGATCCTCAATAAAGGTGAAAGAACTTGTACAACTTCTAAGTGGTTCATTTCCGTGTGTATGTCCAGATATAGAACTGGTAAGTGTATCTTCCTTATTTCGTCTATTTGCTTGTTTCTCTATGTAATGAAATGCTACAAACCCAAGATTACTTTTCACAAAACAAATTAATTTTTTTTGTTTAATAAAATCGTGATTATAAAAATTATACACTTAAAAATGTACCTCTTCATAGAAAAACCAAGATAACTATATATAGTCATATTGTCATATTATATTAATTGAAAAGAAATTTAGCTGCTTAACTGCTTTCTACAAAAATAAAAATACACTTTTAAAACTCTTTTTAATAAAAAAATCCAGTTTTGCCTCTTATCTGTCTGTAGTATTTATGCCTGAAAATATTTGTTTGCTTGACGATACAAGATATAAGTAGTTAGAATTGTTAGAAAATAGGTATATCTTAATAAAAACTAGCCAAAATTAGATGTGAAATTAGTGTAAAACAAATCGTGATTAAAAAAAAATCGATTTTTAATTTTTATCAACAGCTTCTGCGACTAAATCACTGATATGTTTCTGGATATTTTTTTTATTTATTATGCATCTATATTCTGGTTGTTTTTTTATTTTTCATGTATTATTTTGTTTTTTGTATTTTTATGGTTTAGTTAATTGTACTTTTTAAGTTTTTCTTTTAAAAAACATGTTAACTTAATACATATAATAAGTATTTAGTCAATTATAAAATATTTAAATAATCAAGTAATTTCGGCACACTCGAAAAATCGATTTTTAATTTTTATCAACCGCTTCGGCGACTAAATCACTGATATGTTTTTGGATATTTTTTTTTATTTATTATGCATCTACATTCTGGTTGTTTTTTTATTTTTCATGCATTATGGCCCACCCCCAAGGTGTATGGCCCTTGTAGGGTGTTGCGATAGGGGTGGTTGCAATAGGGGTAACTCTGATTTTTGACGGTCCAGCGCCCGTCCCGTTATATGAGAAAACATCCACCATATTTATTTATTATGGTTCAGGAAATATACAAACAATAGCCTGAATAGCTGGCTTTTGCAGGTTTGATCGGGATCTGTCTCATCATTTTGGGGGTGTTTTTGAGGGATACTAAAAATATGTTTCGTTTTATTTAGAGCATCAGCACATATTTTACAGTGTATTTTCTGAACAATTGGGATTTTTGAAAATTTAATAACATTCTATTGCTCATAATTCGAAAACCGTTCGATTTAGAGGTACAAATTGTACTATCAGAAATTATATTATTACCGTCTACATTTTTCCCATTTTCAACGGTATAGGATTTATATACAAAAATTTGAAAATTAAGCGCTATTTTTCAGTATGGCGCGCGATTCACAGCCTCCATTGTAGAGGAGAGGATTTCAAGTGGAATGTCTCCACCAAATTCCTTGTACTAATTTTTTCGTAGTCAACACGCCTACGCTATGAAGGAAATCGATAGCTTTCAAAGATAATTTTTTTTATCTTTGAATATAAGTGGTTCAAAAGTTGGAAATTGTGTTACAAAATTCGACAAACACCTTTGTTAAAAAATGGGAATCTCGCGAAAAGTAATAGTTAATAATATATGAGAGTCGAATCCTTTTTCCATAGGTAGGTATATTATAAACGCCATTTACCCGTAACGTTCATTAATAATGTCTGATCGTTTCAGTTAAAATACCTCCATCAACATAGTATATTGGTAACAAATCAATAATAACAGCCTGGCGAGTCTGGTTTGGCGGATTTACTTCCATCTGACATTATGATATCATTAAACACTTCATTGGCATATCAGAGTCTGAATGGAAGGTGTGAAAAAATATTGATACTAGATATGTGGAAAGCGCCGATGATCCCTTCTTATAAAAACATTCTATTCAATTGCAAAGAGATCAATATTCAAAAATACATAAAAAACAACACTTGCAGATTGGAGGTAAAAAAATGAGGTGGGTATTTGTTACATCACCCTGTATGAACGTTCAGACAGTTAGTAATGCCGAGGTTCTAACAAACGGCTGCTATCCGAACGTGACATCAATCCTATATTATGTTGGTTTGTTCATATACATCTATATTGTTTACCATAGGTAAGTGAACGGGTAAGCATACAATAATATACCTTAATTGGGCAATGCAATGTTTGCTATGTAAACAGAAAGGAAAAGTTCGGAGACAGGTACTTCCTATGCGGACAATTTACAAAATACACTGAGGAATAATCATTATCTATTTCAATATTAACCCATCGTCATTGCTACAGACCACAGTCAAATTTGCTTTCCATGTCTCTACAAAACACTTACCATATATTCGTCAGTACTCACTTCTTCACTACTTTACTTGCCTTAAGTAGAACTTTCTCGTGGTCTTCGCAGAAAATTTTATTAAAATAAATTAATTTAATTCACGCACTGTCTGCATTAGTATCTTCTCCTCGGTCTCTGAAAGAATGCTGTCTTCATAATCTGTAAGTTTAATCATAGTGATAGTAGGCATGATTATCCATTATCCGTTAGAATCGGGAGAGGTTTCTGTTGGAATCGCGTCAAATGAAATGTTTCATTCCCTGGATAAGTAATTCCGGAGTCATCCTGAGAATGAAGCAACTCCCTCTTTTGGATATTTGTGACATACATAATTTTGATTCTTAGGCTGATTTACATATTCTGAATGTTGACGACTTAGCTATAGAAGTAGTTGTTGAGAAATAATTGTTCCAATATAATAGATAAAGTAACAACTCCTGTCACCCCTGTATCATCATTTGATTATGAGGTGTACAATATAATTAACAAAGTGATAAAGGGTATGCCATTTATTACACCTCCGCAGGTAGAAATAACTCCAGAAATGGGATTCCTTTAGAAAAATGAGAAATGATATGTTAAAAAAGAAAATATGTTTAAAAGACTTCAAAACAACTAAAATTATGTGGTTGTACCTTACAAACAGTGGTTGTAACAAGAATCAAGATTTTCCTGATACTGTACAATTTGATAGCGTGGTGAGCTAAATGTTACACAAGAGGTATTAAGTATGGGCTTTGATTTTATATATAATCAAAGGTATGGGTGAAAAATTTAATAATTATTTTGCTGACAGTATGAAACAAATAGTAAATAGCATTTTAAATACAGAAATTTGGTTTAATAATAATTATAACTTATATAAACCTATATATAGAGTGAAAAAGACTGAATACCTTTGATAGTGAATGTAGTGTACATGAAATATAACAAGTCTTTGAAAACTGGTCAGGTTATTTTAGCCTTGGTTCCTTCCCTGCCAAGAAGGAAAAATCCAGACTTGCCTAAAAGTACAATACAATACCAATCACATAATTATAGATACAATTAAAGCCAGTGAATTTCGGAAAAACATCTAGGTTTCCATATAGATAATCATCTAACATCGATGCCCCTTTTACTCTAAGTAGTAGTAAGTATTTAATTAGTTATACTATTATATGCTACCTACCTATTTTTAGTACCGTAACTACTTGCATTTACTTACCTTCAACTACCACTGGACTCTATAGTAACGAGACGCTACTATCAGCTATTTTTTATAATACAAGAAGTTTGATCGATAAAGCGAATGTACAACCTTTGCGCAGGCATGAATCGGTGTATTATGAACTATTGAATATGAACATCAACAATGGAAAGTATACAACAGAAATGTGTCGCAATAATCCTTTATAAAATACTGTACACGTGTCGTGGTTTCCTTTTTAATGGGTTCTACGTTAATATTGTGTACTGTATCGGTAAACTGTCAGCGAGACCATAGTTCCCATTTCCGTAAGCTTGTAAACATTGCTATTTATTTTTTAATTTCTGTGAATTGTGAATAATTTCTCAGAAAATGTGTTTATATATAATGAAATATATAGCCTGCCTTAATATCAGTGACATTTTAGCGAATATTTGTTTTCATCACAAACTACCAACAATATTAAAGGAACATGATTATTATAGACACTTTTTCAGAAAAAATGTCCTTTAAACCTCAATATTTTTTTAATACACATCGAGCCCAATTTAGATGAGGTAGAATACGTTAGTGAACTCTTAAATTATTTTAAAATTTAAAACAATTACCTAGGTGAAACAAATTTCTCTAACAAATAATCTCGCAAACATTAAGACACCATCTAAAGCTTTCCATGACTTCGAGGTAAATTTTATTTTGAACTTTTCGTCCTACTGGGACTTTTCGAGTGTCTATTTATATTTTTTCAATAAATGTTCTTATGAAATATCCCCAGAACCCTCATGCCGAACAATCTACAAATTTCGGCACAAGAGAACATTCTCTTCTTATATCAGAATTATATTTATTTATGAATTTATTTTATAATTTAATATATAGCAATAGCAATAGATAGTTGGGCTATGACATTTTGTTATGAATTAATTATTAAAATTTATAATTCCATAAACCCTTTTCTAAAATTTCCCTTCCATAAACTAACAATATATTGTTAGTTTATATATATATATATATATATATATATATATATATATATATATATATATATATATATATATATATATATATATACGAATAAGAAGGAAAACACACTTACCAGTGCTATATCTGAACACACATACGGAAATGAACCACTATACACACGAAAACGAACCACTTAGAAGTTGTACAAGTTCTTTCACCTTTCTTGAGGATCTTCAGAGCAGTATACGATTTATTTCATTGATCATCCATACTTGAATTTAAAATATTAATACTCCAACATTTGCAGTGACGTTTTATGACATTAGTTTTTGACGGAACTCATTCTTAGAATACACAAACCTAGTCTACTATTTATATTTGTTCTATTTGAACATATTATATATAAAAGTATTAGGCATACAGTTATCCAGAAGGTGTTAAACTTTAAAATGCATAAAATCTTGTTGAACCTATTGAAAAACAACTACTTTTTCTAACTATATGCGGGAAAATATTGAATTATATATACAATAGAGTTCTGAAGCATTCAAAGAGGGAGTGATACAGAAATTGCTTGCTTAGTCAAAACTAAAATCATTTGTTGGTTGTATGTATTAATTGTTTCTTCGAAAATTCTCGAAAAAAATCCAATTTTCACCCTGGATATATTTATTAGCTTTGAAATTCTTTGCTATTCATATTTATTTTGTGAAATTATATATATATATATATATATATATATATATATATATATATATATATATATATATATATATATATATATATATATATATATATATATATATATATATATATATATATATATATATATATATATATATATATATATATATATATATATATATATATATATATATATATATATATATATATATATATATATATATATATTAATTAAGAAGTACTAGAGAGGCAGGGAGATAGTTTATTTAATTTGGAGATACTATTAACTTATATTCTTGAAAATTATTCTTTAAATGGGTGCCAGTTCTGCGAATAATTTTGAAAACTTTACATAGATAATATGTAAAGATATCACAATTATATATGATATTCAATGTACTGTTTATAGAACGATTTCTTTTATAAATATATAATAGAGAATATATTACTGAATATATTTTTTAGCATTGTGATTAATAAACGACGCTGCGTGGCTATCTCTTCAATGCCATATGTATAACTTTTCTGTACTGTTTTCTGTAGTTAAGGATATCCTCTATCATTAAACAAAAGTATTTCCTTAGTTACTTGCATCTCCTTGGTATTGTAATTACATTGCTAACCAATCAGATTACTTTATTATTTTCACTTTTAATTATTTTACTTCAAATTACTATTTTAAAAACATCACATGTCAAATGTATTCATTCTGAGTACTTATTTACTGTTTATTTCATTTTTTGACGCTTAAAATAAGTTTTAGTCGTTCGCGTATATTTATAATTACTGTCTTCTGGTATGAGGCTAAAATTTCAGTTCCCCGCTTTTATACATATGCTCTAATATATATCTCTTGATTCAGATATAGTTTGTTAGTTTTTATTTTGCATAATGTGATGATATATGTTATCATTTTTAACGGATTTTTCTGGCGATTATTAGTTTAGTTTTTATGGAAATATGGCTTGACCAATCAGAGCGTGTATGGTTGAGTTACGCTGTGCTATGCTCTGTCTTCGTTATACTTGGCATGGGGTTTGCTTTAGCATACCTATACTCTGTCTGATGTATTTAATATGAATATTTGCAGGTAATTCAATGTATGTATGTGTATGTATTCTGACGAGATCTGAAAAACATATACTGTTTGCAAATGTCCAAATTTATTCAGTTCCTAAATCATGACCCACAACTGTATAAAGCATGGGCAATTTTAGTCCATTTATCCAAAAACAAAGACTTATTGACTATTCAACAGTAATAATGTTGAATGTATTGTTGAATGACGAAATATATTCAAAATATATATCAAACTTTGTTATTCTTCAGGTATTGGTAATAGTACCTACCAAGAAGACTAGAACAAGGAGACCGAGCTCGTGTGTTTCGGGCGCCACAAAATATGTCGAAAGATAAACTTAATGGCGGCAGACCCTTACCTGTGAACGCACATGGACTGGGAAAGCACGAAGGGTAATGAAGGCTGCGGGAGACTCCCGAAGTTAGGTAGGGCGCCGCTCACAGCGCCGCGAATTTCGTAGCGGTTTTCGACGTCATTTGTGCCGTTCTCTCGGTACCTATTTTACGGGAGCTCGGTCTCTTTGTTCTAGTCTTCTTGGCACCTCCTCATTTTCAGTTCAATTAATAAATATGTGACAAATATATTGCAGTTGTTCAACGACAATCAAAACAAAATTTCTAAAACTACAAAATAATATTTCTTGCCTCAATAGTTTACCAATTATTTTGGCCTTGAATATTTTGACCACAAATAAATACTAAAAAACAACAAACAAATAAATAAATCATAATACCTAACTGTTATGTTAATTATCAGACATTTCGGTAACACACTGAAGAAATATATGAATGTTTATGTAAATACTCTTGAGACAAATAATTTATAATAACTGTATCCAAGGCTAGTTGATCCATTATCGTAATAGTATTATTTAATACATGTTGGTCTTTTGCAGATTTTCATGTACTCGTAATACATTTATTAACATAAATTAACGTCTTTTGTGCTAAGCAATAAATATACAGCATTTCCATTCATTATCTTATATCAATAACAATAACCTTTTAATGAATGATCATTAATTTGTTAATTAATTGGAACGACAATTAAATAAATATTTAAAATAATAATTTATTAACTATTTATAATAAATTATAAATATTAATTTAAGTAGATGTTTTATCAGTGCAAGAGTGTAATATTATTTACTAACAAAACATTGATAGAAGGAAGTACTTAGGAAGGTTTTTCTATTTAATTAATATAATATTTCTATTACAAACGGATTTTAGTTGCTCATGTGGGTCCTGTACCCACGTGGTGGCACTCTTCTGTAATTTTAATTACTTTAGTATACCTGTGTGTATCTCTTTTATTGGAAGCTTAAAATATAATCCAAATAGATTAAGATGCAATTCATGTTGTGTAAGGGTCGGGAAATGTAAGTCTCTTTTTTGTCAAATGATTGGCCTTTCATCTTGCTGTTGTTTGGGATCAATACATTATTTTCCGTATACAAATATCCTATTTTAAGCTATTGATTATGTATCTATCTAATTGATTGAAATTTGGTGAACAACTTGCACTAATAAAATGGCAATTTGTGACAATTTTGGTAACCCTGAGATATTGTTACAATACAAGGAGTTAGAAAACTAAACCCTCTAATATTTTTCTTCAGAACTTTTTAGCGCGTCTATATTTCATTATTTAAATCTGATGTGCAAATCTAATTCAATCTGCAACTGTTTTGTTTCTTGATTTTTCTTCGAGAAAATGATTGTTTGCCCACAAAAAATAAAATTATGCTCGCATTGCCTTTAAAATTAATTCAGTGAGGGGTTGTTATTCGGTGAAATTGTCAAGTATGCTGTGTCAAATAAAGTCATTATCAGTGGCGGTTTTTCAATGAGGGCTGCAGAGCTGCAGCACTGGCTCAAAAAATAGAAAATATAATATTTTTTTACTACTACCTCAATAATCATTAATCCTTATATAATATTATTATTTCAAAAAACTTTATCCGTATTTGCTTTATTCTCCTCTTTATACTCGCTTTCCGCTTTGTCTCTTTATATCTGACTACGGATTTTGTTTATCGCTGACGCCAGCATGCCGTTGCAGTACGGGCCGTGTCGTAACACAAAACACCTTTAAATGCGGTTCTACCAAGTTCGACCTTGAACTGACTAATGAGAAGGCGGAATAAAGCGCGCTATTTCATCATATCTTCGAGCTGCAACAAAATTCAACAGTAAAACAACGTCATCCGACACGGTAGGGATCGGATCCCGCAGAGACGGTTGTTCAGAGTGCAATTTCTCTTTCTCGGTGTGTCGGTGAAAATCATAGGTGAAAATGGATATCGTATTAAAGTATAAAGACTGTTCGCAATTAAATATTGACGAAAAAGTTGAAATTAAACGCAATGGACGTCCTACCCCAGAACTAAATGATATTATTTTATATATGCAGCACTGTCAGGTTTAAAGGTCACGAGCCGCCACTGGTCATTATGACAAATATTTAAGTCATTCTGACATTTAAGTATAAGCTTATTAAAATGGTAAACTATACAAATGCCGAAATGGCAAATATGCATTTTCTATATGGTCGTGTGCTAATGGAAATGCATTAGAAGCTTAACGGCTTTACGCTCAGTTGTATCAAGAACGAACATTACCTCATCATGGCATATTCACACGTATACATCAACGTCTACGAGAAAATGGTAATTTTTTAGAACTGTCTATTGCGGACGTGCTCGAGAAGTAATAACCGTACCGCCAGAGGAGGCTGTTCTTAATTTAATAGAAGAATGTCCTGAAACATGTACAAGAAAAATTGTCGATATATTAAATGTAAGCTACTCCATGGTATGTATTTAGAATTTTAAAAGAACAGCAGTTGTATCCGGACCTTATCCAACGAGTACAAGCGCTCTTACCTCGAGACCTTGTACCTCGTCTAATTTTTTGTCAATGGATAACTCAAATGATCACCCAAGCTACACAGTTGTTATCTCGTATTTTGTTTACTGATGAGGCTAACTTTTCAAGGGAATCTATTAGAAATTTTCATAATAATGGACTATGGGCTGAATAATGGATAATATGGGCTGAAGAGCATCCACATGAAATTTTTGAAGCGTTTCAACAGCAGTTTTCTTTAAACGTGTGGCTTGGTGTCATTGATAATACAAATATTTAATTGTTATTTAATTGTTCCATATTTTCTTCCAATTAGATTAAATGGAGACGCATGCTGCCATATTCTTGAAGATGTTCCTGTTCTAATTAGGGTTCATGCATGATGGCGCTTCAGCCAATTTTAATAATGTATATTTAATCTAATTAATAGTTGGATAGGCCGAGCAGGCCCCCAGAATTGGCCCGCCCGATCTCCAGAATTAAATCCATTGGATTTTTGTATTTGGTGTTTTCGTAGCAGCATGCGAAACTATTGGAAATAGGGGGGCATTTTATACATTTATTATGATTTTTGTGATTGATATTTTGACACCATTATTATTAGTTTGTTAATGTTGTTTGTTACAATAGTGCACTTATTTAATATCTTATTGTGGTATTTTGTACTTTATAGTTTCAGTCAATTAAATAAAATTGTTATTCTTTTATTCAAGTCCATCACAGTAACTCTCTATAGATTAGAGGAAACAAGAACAATGACAATACTTCTCATAATGACTTTATTTGACAACAGCTTACTTGACTATTTAACCGAATAATAACCCCTCGGTGAATTTCTTTGAAAGGCAATGTGAGTATATTTTTATATTTTTTATGAGCAAACATTCAATTTCTCGCAGAAAATTCATGAAATAAAAAAGGTGCAAATTGAGGCCATCTTTGCATATCAAATTTTTTAAATAAAGAAATGTCGACGCGTTAAAAAGTCCTGAAGAAAAATATTATAGGGGTTGTTTTTACCCCCTTATAACAATATCTCAGGGTTACAAGAGTTGTCACAAGCTGTCATTTTATTAGGTCAAGTTGTCCGCCAAAATTCATTCTTCTAAATTCTTGCATAGTGGAGAAAATAAATAAAAACCGTTTTTTCCCCAACGTCTGTAGGGCTGGGCTGTAACTTAAGGGGGAAGGTGTTTTGGAAAAAATTACATGAAAAATTTGCCTCATTTTTTTCTGAAAAATCACCTCTTCAAATCTGTCGCATCAATTCAGAAGCGCCAATAGTATATATTTAGCTATATACTATCTATTAGTAGGTACCACCTAAAATAATACCAATTTAATCTGGGCAGAAACTGATCATGAAGGACATAATCCCTATACATAATACTTATAAAACGGTCTCTGGGGATTTTGTTAAGTTCTAATAAAAACCAACTACATCTCTAAGGGTTTATGAGCTTCGTGTTACGTTCTCACCTCTATATGGGTAATTAACGCGGGAGGTAGTGACAGATTTTCAGACGTGGTTTTACCCAGTATGCCTTTCATAGGAGGGTATCATATGCAAATTCTCATGATAAAAAATGATAAATTAAAGAATCATCCCGGGGACATCATATATTAAACTTAGTTAACATTTTTTGTTTGCAAATTAAGCGTTTCGATTCGATTTTTCTTGGGCTGCCATATGTTCCAAAACAAAGTTCTAGTAAAATACCATAGTTGCAAAGTCATAAGCATACCGTTTGCTCGAGCCCAAATTTTTGTCACGGTTAGGTGTATGTATCAGCGTTTCTAAGAATGAAGAGAATATGTATGAAGTCTCTGGGATGATTCTTTAATTTATCATTTATTATCATCAGAATATGCATTATCATAATACCCTTCAAAAGGCATACTGATTCTCCGGGTCTAAATCGACTCGTATTACGAATGTCACTGCACATTTGCGTAAGAGGGATATTTCTTATACCTTATCTCTATATATTTGGCCTACCTACTAATTTTTAAATATAAATTAATTCTGAACGAGAAAGATGTAAATTTGGCAGCACTCGTGCTCGTGTAATACCTGGTTTCACTGCCTTAAGAGTAGATAATAAGATGTTTAATTTGAGTTTCCTGGTAAATGTTGGAAGATATTACCAGACAGGACCGTGAAAGTTTCATATTGACTCAGATTTCAATTGCAAATGCGAGTTACGCGCTGACGGATATAATTTATGGAGGAATTCAAATCAGTTAAGGAAATGTAAAATCTAACGTGTTTTTGTTAAATTCCACTCACAAGGGAGTTAAAATCCCGATATGATAACATTAGTTCGATTCTGACGGAATTTCTACCTTGACCTGGTGATAGCATCATTTATTATGCTGGTATAATGCAGCACCGTCGCGGCGTCGCGTCGTAATAACTATACATACGTACGATTTTATGATAAACTGATGAGATAGGTGTTTTATACTTACTAGGAAGGTGCCAGAATGGAAGGCAGAGAGACCGGATGGTAGGTGCCTATTAGGAAAATTACAATAGTACATTTGGATATATGTATTCGCGCTTGAATTAACGCATTTTAATGTGTAAATTAATAATTAAGTAAAGAATCATTTTCCAAAATAACCACAATCAGGCATGTATGCCAGATATGCCGGATGCGCCGGTGTAAAGGATATTTGTAATATTATCCAATTTAATTAGCCAACACGGATTTAACTGGATTTAACTTGACTCGTTTCCTGTTTAAATAATCACCCCGTATATTATTCGCGCCTTAACGTATATTTCCCATAGATAATTTTATATTAGCTTATACGAGTATCTTAACTTACTGTTATATTTTACCCAGTTTACACAGATAAACTGCATATAGTTTATATTTTAAAGACACATATTTTTTCACTTTCTTCAGATGTAAGAAATTTTGTCTCCTAAATTTTGTTTGAAATTGTTTTTTCTATTTCATTTGCTTCTAAAACTCCTTAAAATACCATCGCCACCTTGACCCTCATTATACAATTTTAATTTTGAGTTTGTTATTCTATAGCTAGTAGGGGTGTCAGAGGTTTTGCTTTAGACTTTGGACTGAACCCGCTGAAATAGGGCTTGCATGAAAGACCTTAACGTATACGGTAAGCTCTTAAAAAAAGTTACCATGAGCGAGATGGTTTTCATGGTTTTTATGGCAATATAATTTTGAAAACGGTACTTTTTTCACTTTTCTCTCGATAATAGAAAAATTAATGATTTGAAAAAAGTTTCGAGCAAAAGTTGTGGAATGGATGATTCTAAGGCATGTAAGCCATGTTAGAATGCAAAATTGTAAGTAATAAGCTTGATTGAGCGTAAAGTAAGCAGCACTATCGGCTGACTGAGACAGCTGAACGATCGTGTGGCCACACGTTTATGACCTACATTAAACAAAGATTTCTTCAAGAAAAAATGCTCAATTCGCCTAGAAAATGAATCAGTGTTTAAGCTTTCTATTTATTGCCAGTCAAATTTCGAATGTATAAGTTAATTAGGCTCTTAAGGTTCTTAAGGGTTAAAACATGAATGTGTCGTATCTCGGATGCTATTGGTCTTATGGTATTTTTTTAAATTCAGGTAAAAATCAACGAAATCTAATACCGTTTGTTGCACATCTATCAATTGAAAATTGACAAAATTACGGTCCTTAGTTACGGGTTTACCGTTAGTAAAAATTTAATTTGATTATAAAAAATTCTGAAAATTAGCGTGCTGTAAGATACTGTAATACGTTCCGATTGCAATAACTTTCATCAAGATCGGTACGCTGTAATAGGGTGGGAAGCGTAATGAAATTTCAACTTAACAGTGTTGCAATTGGTCACAATATTAACATTTTTCAATCAAACACAACGCATTTTGTTAAGCATTCTAATGGCTATGTAATACTCTAATTTCAACGAATTTAGAAAAAATGTTCCTATATTTTAGCGTATTTTTATTTATTCGCATTTTTTTAATTTGTCACCATATATCGCAGCAAAAAATGTTTCCTTAAATTAATTAAAAAAATTAATCCTTACGTAAAATCATCCGCTGAACATCTTTTATTCGAAACCTGTTTCTCTAAAATTTTAACATTTACTTTGCCATGAAGAACCGTCACGCGTATCTCTTTTATTGTAACTTTGTTTAATGGATTATACGTTATGATCTTCCATTTAAATCCACGTTTTCTCTGACGCTCCTACTAACCTTGTCCTCCATATTTTTATAATAATTTTAACTAGACGATCCACTGATATTTGAAAAATTCATAAAATAAGTTTCATTGCGAAAGTAATGTGTTAGCAGCTGGTATTAGCTCCACTTATTTGTGGCCACTGAAGTCTGCAACATCCAAATAATTACAACTCTAAGCATGGTTGAAATTTTAATTCTTTGTCAGAAGGTATTTTTCTACACCGCTCCATACGTCGAGCTTAATTTAACCACATATATCAAAAAGGAAATTTTTAAAGGATATACAGCAGATTGTAATTGTGATACATATTTAATGTCTTTTTATATTACAATGGCGTGTGGGTGAGCCTTGCCCTAGTTCTACCCATGCTGTAAAATAATAACACGGTTCCTTATTCACACTTAACCCTGTATGCGGCGTTGCCACGTTACACTATCGAAGCCACATCTGATACTAATGTGATATCAAAACTTAAGTTGAAATTTGTAAATTCAGTAAATTTAGAACTCTCAGCTAAATCGTTGTCGTCATGTGGATCTTCAGAGTAATGTACGATTTGTTTTATTGATCATTTATACTTGAATTTAAAATATTAATTCCTCAACACTTTCAGTGATATTTTATGACATTAGTTTTTGACGGAAATAACATTCATAGAAAGCACATACCTACTATACTATTTATATTTGTTCTATTTGATATTAATAGAAACATATTGTTCTAGATTCTTAAAACAGTCTTTTTATTGTGAAGGGTATAAGTAAAGATGATATCATGAAAGAAATTAATATATTAAAATGTATTAGTATGTAAAATGAAAGTGTAATAATTTAAATATGAATGATATATGAGAAATTAGTTTTGACAGGTATTCACATTTCTAGAAAAATAATTACCTAGTCTATTATTCATATTTGTTCTCTTTGATAATGATATATTAAATCATCAGGCATGCATTTATATATTTATATAAGGTGAGATTAAAACAGAAACTTGACATTCGAACATTAAGATTTTCCTCGAATCCAATCAAACTTTTTTTTAAATATTTAAAACTTTAAGAAACTTTCTAAGTTACCTACCTTTACACGAATAATATTAAAACTTTTATATACAAATATATCTAATTTCGGTTCAGTTTCGTGGATTAGATTTAAATACGTATGAAATGAATCCTATCGATATTTGGTCACATTACTTTTTATTCTGCTACTCAAAAAAAATTTAATAATAAAGAAATTCCAATTACACGTAAAAATCCTATAAGAAATCTAGGGGAATTTATCTTTGACCAGCTACATAACCAACTGTTCCTCAAGTGGGATATTTACATTTTGAAATTTATCTTTTAATTATCTTTTAATTATCTTTTAATTATAATTTAATTTACATCGGTATATATTTTGCTTATTAATTTATTATTTTTTATTATTATCTGTTATTATTTATTAATATTATTAATGATATCAGATTTCTTATTAAGACATAACGGTGCTTCATTATTTCGCACCATATCTAAGAAAGTGCATTTGTGATAGTTCTTTACTATATCTAAAATCCCGACGTCGTCATAGTTCACTTTATGGCCTGTATTAATTTGATGTTTAGCTAAAGATCAAGAGTTTTTATTTCTTGTGCAGTCACTCTTATGTGACGTGAGCCTACTCCTAATATTCTTGACGTTTGTCCTATGTACGTTTTTCAAATTTGTTCCTTTTTATTTTATATACAACGATTGGCTTTGTTTTTATTATTTAAGGGATTTTTTTACGTGAAAAATAAAAAAATATAAAATCAGTATTGAAACTAATGTCTCAAAGTTTCAGTTCGAGGTTTTTAATTTAATCTCACATTTATGTGAGTACTGTTATTAATAACTAATTACTATATTGTAAACATATAACTTTTGTAGATGCCTTGAAAAATGTAAAAAACATTGCCGAAAGCTTGACAAAAAAACAGTATTCTTAATAAAACAGATATACGACAGTGAGCGGTCTCCATTTTACAAAATTATACTGGCCAACTTTCAAGGAAGGAATCAATAAATTGCAACCAATTTTATTGACTCTACGTCACACTTTTATTTTTTTAAAGAACCTTTAAATATGTTATGGAAATGTGTTTACCTATACTGCTCGTCTGTACATATATATGTTCATACTCCTCGCATATTAGAATGGGCATATTATCGACTGAACCTGACTTATAATTTGGACATAATACCTCATGATTGTGCGATATTTTTTTTTTCAAAATTCAATAAGAAATGTGAGTTTCAAGGTGATGTCGAGATTGTGTGTCCCAATATGTCCGTCTGTTCCTGCTATCTGTGTACATATCCGTATCATGTAATTGATGAACCTCACCAAAACATCTATCCAGGTAACCTCCCCGGGATTCATGGGTGTTATGCTTTTAACTGCGGGGATATATTAAAGTTATAGATTTGTCTAATGATTAAGTCTGGTGCAAAACTGAACATCATTCAGGTGAGCTGTGGCAACACCGCCGTCTGTGAACAAGGTCAGTCGTGCAGGATTGCTAGTGATTTGCATGTTGACATTCATGTGAAGCCTAGGCGGAGTTCAGCGTCCATTAAAAAGCAAACCGACGACTGTGTTAGTTCAGATGTGCCTGATAGAGATCTGATGTTTGCAAAAGACCCGCTGAAAGGTGTGCCAAGAAGAATGTTTTGTCTTATTCCACTTCATTAGACTGTTTAATACCACCTCGGATGAACATAATCCGTTCACTATTTACACATGGAAGTAATTTATTTTTTTACCTATCATGTGACGAAACTATTTGAACCGTTTTATTTTGTTTATTTTTAGAACGCCGAAGAAGTAGTTTGTTATTAAGCACCTTGCGCTCAGTTGTTTCACGGCGGGAATCTGTGTAGCCATGATTAGTAGTTACTCAGCTTGTGGAATGTTTGTTTTAAGTAGCCAGCATTGATGGAAGTCTTACAAATTTAACCAATCAATTCTAGGAAGATGCAACTCACGCATGTCTTAGGAGAATATATACATATATATATATATATATATATATATATATATATATATATATATATATATATATATATATATATATATATATATATATATATATATATGTATATTTATATAATTGGAACGTGTTCCAATTATTACCGGAGAGTGGCAGGAACGTATCTCGTAAACATAAAACAACCCTATTCAAATAAAGAAAAGCTTTATTAAAAAAACAAGAAGTATATAACATTTTCAGAAAAAGTTTTTGGTTTAAAAAAATTAAGGGGAAAAGTTACAATCTAGACATTTAAAAATATCCTTTGTGTTCTTTGGAGTATCCTACGCAGCCTTCATATACGTATCTGTTGCAACCTCATATCGTACCGCCAGACGATACCACCACCACCACATAAAAACGAAACCAATATTCGGGAGATTTTGATCTTTTGTTACAAACAGCTTTTTCCTTTTCTCCTCTTGGCGCTTGCAACTTGGCTTCCTTAGATTTAGATGAGGCGTCCAAGTCAGTTTTGTCAGGCGTTCCAATATCTTTATTTTTTCGTGTTGATACTTCTTATTTAAGCGTTGAGCCAGTTTTGAAGCGTTGAGCTATGGCCCATTGTCGCGATCCGAGTCTGACGATGAATCTTCCCTCTCGAGTGTGTTGATCTTCTCCCTTTATTTTTTTCATTATGCCCACTTGGACCAGGGATGTCGGGATCTGAGTGGCTGGCTCATGGACTCTTGAGTAATATTACTCGGAAGGCAAGACACGATTATTACATGGTTTTCTGCAGCCTCAACGATTGAAATATCAATCAAGTCACGATTGAAATATCAAGTGTGATTTCGCGCCATCAAATATCAAAAGTGTTGGACCTGGATTCCTATATTTTGCTAAAGAGTTGCTAAAGTTTTGCTATATTTTGCTAAAGAGTAAAGCCAGTCATACTGCCTTTAGCAGTCATAATTATTTTTGAACCTGGTGACATATGGTCCCATTCTGGCTTTCGTTTCTGCCATTGGAATTGGTGGAATTGCTTGACCTAGGGCGATGCCACATGTAACAATGCTAAAGCATTTTGTGGGGCTGTTAAACGCACTCATCTGGCTCCTTTTTTCGCCAGAACATTTTGTTGCTTATGGATGTCTACCTCCAGTCCTGCTTATCCAGTCTACCTGGATTCATGTGCTGTGCTTTACGTTTGTCTACGTCAGGATGTCTTGCATCTTGACGTAGCTTATATAATTTGATTTACTAGTAAACAGTTGATTTTTTAGAATTGCTTACTCATCCTGTATATTAAGAAGAAAACTAATCATCAAATACTAGATGGAAATCATGAAAGCGCCGTAATGTTTATATTATTATTCTTCTTAATACCAATTAGAAGAGAAACGTGTGTATGTACGTATACGACTATAATGGATATTATAAAGTTATTCCGAGAAGTAATCTATAAAATTACCATTTATGTTTGCAATATGTTATATCAAATGTTTATGTATGAGTTACTGCGATCAAGAGCTATTAATATTTATGTATGGTGATGAAGCCGTGCTCTGGAAAATCCTAAGTAGGTCATTACACCTAGTAAAAAGTCATACTTCTTCCACTACCTATGGGTACAGATTTGATACTCTATTTGAGATTGATTATCTGAAATACTACTGAAATACTATATGCATTAGGCAATATGTATTACTCCCACATTTTTCCGATATCGTCGATAGCTTTATATAAGATGAGCCTCTTTGATCTTCTCAATCTATTTTTTCATGTAACTTTGTGTACCCTGCAGATGGCGGTTTTTGTTAATCATAAATTGTTTCGCTTACTCCAGAACGAAAAACTGTCACTCTCCATTTTCTCTTGCTACAAATAGAAAAAATAGTCGTTAAACTAGAAAGTAGAAAATCGATTTGGAATGAC
>CAXKVY010008703.1:0-27751 GCA_964058915.1 Tetropium fuscum | reverse complement strand
CTAACATTTCTTTCATTTATAATACAATACATACCATACCTTCATAATACTATCTTCTTCAATTTTCAGTTATTTTTTTAAACAAAAAGTTCTATAAATATATTAATTTTATAATTAATAAAATTATATATTAAGGTGATTCTAGACCACGTGACATTCGTGTCAGAGCAGCAAAAAGTTTGTGGGTGCGTGATACCTTTGATTAAGTATAACTATATAATCAAAGGTGATACCTAAGTCGGGATATACGAAGTTAAATCTAACTCATGACGCAAACATCGTTGCTCTACCACCAGCACCATTTCTGGAAATTCTTACTGTACAAATATAAATTTGAAATTTTTTTTGAGTTTTAAAAAAAATTGAAACTCAGTTTTAAGCAAAACAAAATTGTAAACAATTGGAAGTTAAAAAAAAAGAATAGCTTTCCAGGATTCTACAAATTTTACAAAATGTTTGGTGCTATTCGTAATGTCGCAAAACTGTAGTTGTAGAGCCGCCTTAAGTATATTATTTTATTATTTTAATATATTATTTTTATAATATTGCATGTTCTTCTATTTAAAATACACTGTATTGCCATTATGATACATTGATTAGTGCCAAATTACCTATCAATGATTAGTAAACAATATTTGTTAAAATACTAAGGGTAAATCCAATGTCAGAGAGAAAGTAATTAGGTAAGGGGTTGTGCATTAATAAATATTTATTTTAAGATATTACATACACGTTTATTGATTGATGGTATATTTTATATACGTTAACATTGTTACCCAAAAATGTGTTGTTGCATTTTTCGCCGAAAAAAAAACAATCCTAAATAATAATTATATATCATGTTCCATTATTTATTTTTGTATTTCATTTGTTAAATTGTAAGTGCATTTTAAAGTTAGAGAGTTGGGAATAGTTAAATTCAATTTCTTAAATGGGTACCTATATAATTAGGATTATGAACCAAGCATAAGTACCTATTACTGTGACGTTTTCTCTATTTTTTGCTATACCACGAAATACCTCTGAAAGTTTTAACCGTAAAAAATAAATATCATCTTAAATTTATTTAGCGAAAAATGTTGACAGTACAATATGATGTGTTGTGAACTGATTGATATTATTATAAAATTAGATTCCTATTTGTTAAAAAAGAGATTGATATTTTATGGAAAACATGGTACTATATTGCTAGCTATATTGGTAGGAAGCTGTATATGTATACAGGGTAATTTGTATAATTTGTGTTACTTTTAATTTTAAGTGAAAGCTCTGTATTTTAAATATTTTAATGTTATCTTTATGGTGAGTATATATGTGACAATATGTCGTTGAATGGCCAGTGTTATGTGTATGCTGGGGTGAATGTTTTGGTAGTTCGTCAAAAAATATACATGTGCAATAGCATGTAATTTTTTATGGCCATTTTGAACTGGTGGCGGTAGACCACTAAAATATGAAACATAGACGCTAACATAGAGTTAGATATCCCTTCAAATATTTCAATAATTTGCATGATACGCTTAATACATACAGAGTGTTTGGGAATTTCCTCTTCTTTTATGTTGTATTAGTAAAATTTAATCGAATTTAAAAAGCATTTAATCGCAATGACATAATATAGAGAGAAAATTGATTATGTTTGGGGAAAGGTTCAAGGGAATTGAAATTATATTTGGGAAATGTTATCAGGTGTTAGACGCCTGGTCTATTAATTATGTCAAGTAGGCCAGTCATTATGTACTTTTTTCCTGCAAAAGGCCTGACCGGCAAAAAAGCTTGGTGAACCTTTCCAAGTGGGGCACAAACTCTACCCCAGATGTTGAAAAAGGTGAAATTCACTAGCGTGGAAACGTAGCTTAAACCATTAAGCTTCATTCACAACCAGCCAATTACAATTACAATTAGTACAGGGTAAGTCTCTTAAGATTGACACCCCCCTTATCTCACTTATCCTTTGCCGATTTAACTCATTCAAATAAGGAGTGGACGCGGTTTTTGATGAATTTTTATAATCCGAGCACGGATATTAAAAATCTCGTAAGATATACAGGGTGGAAAATAAAACATGATTTTTTTAAATGGAACACCCCGTATATTTTTATAACAAAATAATGTCAATAATTTTCTGAATAAAAAAATATCTAATTGTTATATAATCACTCGAACTGTTCGTGAGATATTACTAAAAATTTATCACATTACGGGTGTCAATTATAAAACAAAAAACATATCAAGATATCTCTGGAAACAATACCATTTATTGAGATAATAAATAAATAATATATAAGTGACAATAACAGTAACGAGTAATAACAATAAACAACATAATCCTAATAAAAACAAATAAAAGTCAATATTAATACAGTAACACAATAGAGTAACACAATTTTATTTATTTACATGTAACGTAATTAAATATTTTCCACGTAACCACCACCATTCTGAATACACATTTGGCATCGCTTTATAAAATTGCTTCTCACCCTTTGAAATATATCACCATTTTGGTTTAAATCCTCAATTTTTACACGTATGCATTCTTTTAACTCGTTCATATTATTAAAATCCCCAGTTTCGTATATATCTTGTTTTATCGTACCCCAGAGAAAAAAATCCATAGGTGTTAAGTCCGGACTTTTAACGGGCCAATGTATAACACCGTGCCTTCCTATCCAAATAGGATTTTTTCGGGATTTTTTCTGTTAAAAATTCCCGCAGTAGAAAAACTGATTTCATCAGTCCAAAAGACATGACTTAGAAACCCATCATCTTCCTCTATTCTATCAAGTATGTCTTTGCAGAAGGTTAACTTGTCTTGAGGATTGTTGTCGTCTAAATATTGAACGGGCAAAATGCTATATGGTTTAAAATTATGGCGATGTAATATTTTTATCACACTTCTTTGTGATATATTCAATTCTATTGCTGCGGCATAGGATGATTTGGATGGATTTTCAGCAAAATATAATAACGCGTTGAGTTCTGTGTCTTCTCCTGTTTTTGTTATTCGCCTTTCCCTTTTCTTGTCTCTCAGAGATTCGGTATTCCTAAACTTTGCATAAATGTTTTTAAAACTATTTTTGGAAGGAGGTAGCCTTTCTCGAAATAACCTAACATACTCCCTCCAAGCAAGAGACTTATTCTTGTTGCACTGAATATAAATTTCAAGTAACTCTTTTCGCTCTTCCAATGAATATACCATTTTCAAAATAACTTGCTTCTTTACGAACACTACGTATTTTTTACGCTAATATCTAAGAGAGTGAACAAAAAAAACTCGATGACATCTGTCAACAAATAAACAATGCAATTATGCATTGTTTCCAGAGGTATCTTGATGTTCTTATTTTATAATTGACACCCGTAAGTTTTTAGTAATATCTCACAAACAGGTGGAGTGATTATATAACACTTACATATTAGGATATTATTTTGATCTAAAAATATACGGGGTGTTCCATTTAAAAAATCATGTTTTATTTTCCACCCTGTATATTTTACGAGATTTTTAATATCTGTTCTCGGATTATAAAAATTCATCAAAAACCGTGTCTACTCCTTTTTTGAATGAGTTAAGTCGGCAAAGGATAAGTGAGACAAGGGGGGTGTCAATCTTAAGAGACTTACCCGGTACTTAGAATTAGTCGTAAAAGCTTGGCATGTGACTTAATAACATGATCATTCACAACCTTTAATTAACGTTTCCACTTATACTTGCACTTACACATAGAATTAGTACCTTGCAAAGGCCAAGCTTTTGCCCAGTGGCGGCTCGTGGTCTTAATAGTGGGTGAAGCGGAGCGGTTAGAAGCGCCACAGGATAGCGCCGCAGGCGAATTTTTTTTGGATGCCACGCCCTAATTTCCCGAGAATAACAACAACAAAAACACAATAGAAAAGCTAACTTACCCGCACTTGACTCGTGAGACTTTTGGTTGCACATAACAATGTATCTACTTTTTAAATATAAGGTCTATTCTTCGATCTTTTAAAGATGCAAATTTATCGATGATATCGTCATAAAATGGTTCCACACTTATAAGTTCATTTAAAAGTCCTTTTTCAATAGAAATGTTTGCTAAGTTAGTAAGCCTGCTTTCTGTCGTTGAGTTTCGTAGATATGTTTTGATTCTTTTTAAGCAAGAGAAGCTACGTTCCACTGATACGCTGGTAGAGGGAATTGTCACAATGAGACCAAATCATCTTGAAGCTTCCTTAAAAATGTCTCTATTTTCGTATAACATTTCTAACATTTGATCCAACTGAAAATTGCGGTAATTTTGATCGTTATAAATGAAGCTTAGTTCATTTTTTAGCCTTGATAAATCAGAAAATATGATAGGAAAAAAAGTTTTTAAATTATTTAATGATTCCATTGGAAAGTCTTTTGAATACTCTTCAAACCTCGATGTGTCCATCAGTGTAACAAGAACAATTTTATCCACGTCTTGAAATCCTGTGTCAATTTGTCCAGAAATAGTATCTAAAATTTCATAATACATAACTTTGTACTTCTCGAAGATTTGTTTGGCCGCCAAAGTTTTTCGTCCATCACGATAATTAGTTGGTACTGACACCCTTTTACTGACTAAATCAAATATTTTTTGAAAAAATATCTCATTTCTTTTTGCATTTAAAAGCTGTTGGGTATTCCTAATTTGTTTTATACAAAGATTAATATTTAGTGAGCGTTTCTGTAATATATCAAAAAGAATATCAGTGATTTCGAAAATGCCGCTAAAAATATCAGTTAAAAAAGCAAATTCAAAATTATTGAGATGATTTAAGAAGCCCACGCTTTGAGTTATTGAACTTTGATCCGAAGTTCGATCATCTTTAATTTCGGTAAATACTTGTTTTAAGCCATCCCATTCATGCGATGCAAATTTGCTTCCGAACGTCCGAACGAAAACTGAATTTAATTTATTCATGCGTACGTATTAGTACGTAAGCTTCCGCAGCCGTATTGCCGGGCCGCGCCATTCTATAATTAGTTCACGTATCTACCGTGTCCGCTTGACCCGTTGTCATAGCGACCGTCGTAAACAGATTTGTTAATTGCAGCGCGATTATGGATCCCGCTGATAGCGCTTCCAGCAGGCCTGTCGATGATCGCCTCTTGGCGCTCCCATTCTTATGAAAAGGTGTTCAGCCAACTACGTTTTAGCAATGGTTTTAGTTTTTAGTTATTTATTCTTTTATAAGTAAGTATGGCATTAATTTCGATGATTACTTTTATAAGAAATTAGGTAAATTATATGTTTTTATATAAAAATATAGGTTGTTTTTATATAAAATAGAAATGTTTTTATATAAAATAGAAATGTAAAATAAAAAATTTTATTAATTTAAAAAGACTTAGTTTTGTTTTTAAGTTGAAAATTGTAGGTGAAGCGGCGCTTCACCCGCATCACCTTACGAGCCGCCACTGCTTTTGCCACTAATTCTAATTGAAAATCTATGCGCGTGCGCGCTTGATGTCAACAAAATAAATGAGTAAATGACAAATCACCTAACCTCAAATGTGTTCATTGTTTTAAATTATTATTGTGCAATAAACGAGGTTGCCGAGACGAAAAGCGCAGTTTCGGCGAAAAATATTGGGTTCACTTGCTGTGGCGTTGGGTCATCGGTTCCTTCAATTGGAAAGACAGCGCCAGGGACGTCTCACAGGTGGTGGTTTTTTAAACACTCAGGGGTGTTTTAGCGTTTATCTCCAAAAAATTTAGTGCAAATGTAGGGATCGCCAACTTTTAATGAAAAAACGGCAACAAGTAAGCGTGGCACCTTTATGGCTTCCAATCAAACATTATTAAGTAAAAAAAAAATCCTGTCCTCTTGAGTACAGGCATCAGTGGTCCGTCGAACCACGAAAGGAACTTTGAATATTTTGCTTTGGTCAGAAGTTATCGCACATGCGGCAAAGGGGTACATTTTAGTACAATTTTTCAATATATGATATTGCGGCCATCATAATTTCATTAATTTTGATGCTAGGACTTCCAACAAATCACCGTTGAAAAGCTCAATTACATGATAGTTTTTTAATAACCCAATTAGATCAAGATTAACCCTAAGATGCTCAGAATGTTCGAACGCAGCCAAAACTGGGTCTGCGTAACCTTAAGCGAAAAAGTCCCTCTCTACTCGGGCCTGCCATTCAAAAACTATAAATCCCGAATATATGTTTCATGGAGTTTTCGGTAGAAAAACTCACAATCTACTTTTATTAATAATAAATTTTTGTTGTCACACTAATAACGATTTAAGCTACATTTCCACATTAGAGCAATTTCACCCCTTTGAACGCCTGGGGTAGATTGTGCTCCACTCGGAGAGGGTTGCAAATTTATGGGTGTATCCAATATACAAATGGTGTCTTTTAAATAAATCATGACGGGACTAATAGGTTAACATTTTAAATGATCTGCACCTATATACATAGTCATATTTAGTATGGTTGACTGGTTAATTTCTGGTAGAAGGTTCGTGATTTGTTGCTGACACTGTTATGTGCTCAAATCGTCTATGTCATGAAGAATATTTTATAAAATACCAGCCTAATATTAATATAAATATATAACTAATTAAATTGACCTAATTAATTAATATTAAAATAGACCTTGGGTTTTCACTTTTTTGCGTAAGTAACTGAATTACTTAATTTATGTTTGCCAAAAATTGTAAAATTTCCCAGGCACTTTGTAAAGAAATGTTATTTATTGACAAAATATGTACGTTATCTCATTAAGCATTTTATTTCTGTTCAACTAATATGCGATGTTGGGAAATGTTTGATATAAATATTATGGTTGTGTATAATAGTGCACTTTTTATGACAAAATAAAATTAGCTCAAGACAACAAATTTACAGTATTTTGAATTTAGAACAATAACAAACTATAGGTTGTGGTTTTAATTTGGGTGATTTGTTTTGTGAAGATTATAGTCCCTAGCCGTAGATGTTTTATAGTATGTTTTTAAACCTACATAAATAAAAAATAATGCTTTAAATAATTTTAAGGTTTGTAAATATTTAAATGTATAATGGTATATTATCTGAAAATGGGATGTTCATATTATAGGTTTTATTTTAGGACTGCTTGTTTAGAAGCTGGAGTTGTGCGAGGATGTTTAGTTGCTACTTTTTAAGCTTTGTGTATATACTGCACAGAATTTTGAGAAATTAGTAAATTTATTAAAATAAGACTGGTAATTTCATTGACAACCCCAGTTTCTGTACAATTGGTTTTGACAGTGTAATAATCGACAATATTGGTCTGTTGTATGTATTTTAGACAACTTTCAAAAATATATGGAACACACTGTATTTGTTATGTTACATGAAATATATAGGTGTTACAAATAAATATAAATATGTGTCTTAATCAATACCTATATCATAAGTACACTAACGAAAACGAGGCGAGTTTCGCATTTCTTTGCATATAACTTTTTTTAGCGCATGTACAGGTACACGAAATTTTGGATTATAGACCTTTGAAATCTTATCTATGGGATGAGTAGGTATATTTTTGAAAATTCCTACTTATTACACAAAAAAATTATATAAAAAAAATAATGTCCCGACACCTCTGTCCCGGTTTTGGCTCAACAGCGTTTTTAGCGAATTCGATTTTTTGCGATTTGAATTTATTCGGGACATAAAATTTTTAGAAAATGAAAAAAGTTCGATTAATCTGTAAGAAATCGCACTTTTTTAAAAAAAAATCAACATTAATATATGTTAACATTCTTTATTTGTATTAAATAAACCTATAAACACTTTGGAATTGAATTTCTTTCATAGAAACTTAAAAATTATACTCTGGTTTACAAAAAACTTCGTCTAAAAAAATATTGTAAAAAAAATGTGTGGGCATAACCTTAAAAATCACTCGTTTCAAGTAAATAAATCATGACACAACTAACAAAGATATATGATATTGCGCATGTGGGAGGAGTCAATAGGCCAAGGTTCCTACGTCACGCGGAGCAAAGGTCTGTATTATTTGGGTTTGTTTACATTGTGTTCTAACGAGATTTCGAGATTTGTGGCTTATTTTTGCGGTTTCAAAGGATTTTTGCTTTGAAAAAATGAGGTATGCAGTGGCAGAATGTAACATGGACAATGGATTGAAAAGTTTTACACGTGATTTGAGGTTATTTCGTTTTCCAACAGACGAAAATATTCAAAAGACGTGGGTAATAGCTTGTAAACGTGCGGATAAAATAAACGTTAAAACCACCCGAGTGTGTTCTAAACATTTTGACCAAAATAGCTATGAACTCGCTGTTCTTGACTGGCTTTTTTTTAAATTAATTGAAATATTTTGCCCCGTTTATCAAAGCCTTGGGTTTCTAATTTGAGGGCATAAAACCAACAACACCTCTAATACAAGAACAAAGTGCTGCCTCGTGACGTCACCATCCGGAGGCCTACGAGATACTTATGTTATTACGGGCTTTATGTAGTAGGTATGTCTGAAATCGTTTTAAAGTAGTTTTGGAGATCAATAAAAAGATCAAACTAAACAAAGATATTACGGCATAAATCTATCGAAGTCTATGAAAAACACAGGTAAAGAATAATTTAAATGGTTAACTGTTAACTGTTTCGAAATACAGTCAAGATTACATGTGTCTAATTATTAGTCTAGATGGTTAATTGTTTTTAGAAAACTGAAAAGTAATTCGTGATTAATTTTAGACACAGGAGCAATATGAACAACTTCTTTAAAATTTGAACAAAGGCTAGTAATCGTAAATTTATACGCAGATGTCACTAACGAATCGTTATTATTTATTGCAGCTCCTACAACATTACTGCCTTTATAATCTAAATATGGATCAATGTGAATTTCATCCATTAGTAAACTAACATATTTGTCTAACTGCCACTTTTCATTCCGCCAGACATCCGCTAGATGACAGTTTTCTTCCTCTCAAATTTCAAAGAATTTAAGGATATACAATTGTACTTGTAAAATAAAAATACATTAAAACGTCAAATACCGTCAAAATATAGTCCAGAAAAAATATCGTCTATCACAGCATATGAACCGTCATAAAATAAATGTAATGCTGTGGTCTGTGGTGGTAATGGCACATTATGTTTTGTGGCTGTGGTACTCTACCACAGAATTATCATATTATTTTGGGACTATTTATGACAGTCGCAGAACATGCATAGACATAGATAGATACGCAGCAGTATACACTTGTCGCACAGAACATACGTTTATAAATGCATTTTAAAATAGTCAAATTATCAGCCAATAATCCATTAAATAAGTCAGAATTTCCGCTAGCCGCTAAATGACCATTTTCTACCGCTAAAGCCATTTCTAATCCGCCAGATTTAGCGGGAAATCCGTTAAGTTGACAAAACTGCTGCCGATGCCTATTTTTGTCTCTAAGCATCAGCGAGACGGGCGAATAGCTCCGCCCCGCTGAGTTGTATGGTTTTCGCGTTGTGACTTGCTTATCGCGTGTAGCACATCGCGGCGGTTATTTATATTAATATGAACTCACTGTTGTTGTACCGTATTTTATAGCGCTACTGGAGGATTATACAACAGAACGTAATCTAAAATTTGAACTTTTGGGTTATTCTGCCCAAAATCGTCGACTATTAAAACGACTTTTAATTATAATATTCGCTTCTTCCATAATCTAAAATGTAGTATTTCGAGTAAATCATCACTTGAATCACTATATTTTCATCACTTGAAACACCCTGTATACTTTTCGATATTTCGATATTACTCATCATTCCGAATAAAACGGTAATAAAACTTTTAATTTCCATTTCAAATAATGGAGACAAAATTCTGAATACAACGGTATATTTTTCTCCTCGTATATTTTTAAAACATAGGTTAATTTTGACAGCAAAATTGCAAGAAAAAATTAAATGGATTCTTTTTTTGAAAAATTCAAATATGTTGAGAATTAACAAGATAAGAGGGGGGTTAGTCAGGATATATTATAATGTAATGTACCTAATAGAATCATGATCATTCTAAATATAATAATGTTTTTTGTTTTCAAAATTCCGCCATTCTAATTCTATTTCATTATTTTAAATATCATTGAAATTCTTTTTATGCATCTAATATAAATATATTCTATAGTAATACCATCCAAATTTTAAGCTCTGCGTGACGTCATGCGCGAACCGAACGCATTTGGAACGGAGATCTATCATATCTTTGTTATGGTTGCATCATGTAAATAAATCGAGCAATTCATAACCAAATTTTCTCAAATCCTGTCCCGTTTCACCCCTCAAATTGTTCTCGAAGTGTAAACAAAATGTGTGGACATAACCTTAAAAAACAATCACTGGTTTCAAGTAAATAGATTGGGCTATTCATAAAAAAAATTTCATAAATCTGACTATTGCTTGGGTACTACTTTTAAAGAAGGTTATTTCGCTCATTCACAAACTGCGAAAACATACATTCTTTTTAATCTGCTGTATACTAGTGGATTGGAAACATAACCGCAAACAACCACAGAAACTAAAGCAACATATTTAAAATGATAATTACAGATCTTTTCTTAATGACACATGCTTCATAACATCATAACCAATATGACTATTTGCTTCATTGGCAATTTTGTGGGAAATGCAAATTTATGCACGCTTGTCTCGATTCACCCCGAATCATCCCGTTTGACGGTACATTTATTTTTATAATATATCAGTCTTCATGAGCAAGCAGACAATGATTGGTCAGGTCAGAACACTATAATACTTAAGAGCCTTCTATACTATAGGCGGCCATATTGAAATGAGTAAATTTTTAATTTTGAGCTCAATACTTGTCATAATGAGCCTATTTTTGGCAAGTCGCTTAGGAAGTAAAGTTTATATACTGTGGAAAGTTATTCACTTTTGTGTAAAATACTAACATGTTTTTAAAAAAAAATTGCCGTATCAAAATGACCAACTTTCCATCCTATCTGATACAAAAATAAACAATTCTCTCCTATAAAATTTTTCAAAATAATATGCCATTTTCCGTCAATTCGAAAGTTGACCTGATATTTTGATATTTTGTTCAACACCCCTAGAGGTATTACTCCCTTGCGGTGAGCTTACACTACAATATATTTCAAAAATATGCAACCGAGAATATAGTTCAACAGATATTTTTTCCATCAAATCTATTATCTATTATAGCTGTGTACATTTGTAGCTTAGAATCAATCCGTAATTTACTTCAGTAGGGTAAATATAATGTTGTTTTAATAATAATTTTGTTTCTAGTTTGGGCTTGACAATTATTATAATTAATTCTATGGACTTTCAAGTTTTCGAAAATCAATATATATATATATATATATATATATATATATATATATATATATATATATATATATATATATATATATATATATATATATATATATATTTTTTTTTTTTTTTTGGAGGGTTTATCTTGGGATAGTAGCAATAAAACGACTGATTAGGTTACTTGACGTTTCGGTCCCTTTCTTGGGTCTTTTTCAAAAGAGTATTTTATTTTGTGACATATTTGACACAGGTAAATATGACAGTTTTAATTAATTTTTAAGGTTACTAGACTGTTCGATTAGTATCATAGGGAAGAACAGCCAAGAAACCCTACGAACTTAAGCTATTTTATATTTCATTATTATTCTAATTTTGGTTATGTTAATATTATGTAGATGTATATTTATAGTAAGTAGGTATGTATGTACGTATATAAGTTTATATATAGAGAGAATGTTTTTTGTTAATTTATTTAATACTTTTATATTAACAGATTGTAGATTGTAGAAAGATGTTCTGTATCTTTCTTGTTATTACATGCATTAGGATTTTTTTGAATATAAATTGATTCCATTATTAGGCGTGTTTTATAATTTTGTTCTTTATTAATAACTTTAGTATTTTCGTAGTTAAATTGATGACCTGTTTCATTAGAATGTTTTTTTAGAGCTGTAATATTAGCTGAATATTTGTCACCTTTTAAACGTTCTTCAAGGAGTTGCATTGTTTGACCAATGTAGACTTCATCACATTGTTTACATGGAATTTCATATATACAGTGTGTAGTTTTTTCAAGTGGATTTTTATCTTTTAATGGTGTGTAAAGGAATTTTAAGTTGTTTGTAGTTTTGTGTGCTGTGTGAATATCATATGTTTTTAAAATGTTTGAAATATTTTCTGATAGTTGTGGTATATATGGTAAGGCAATATATGTTTTACGAGTATTAGTTGTATTGATTAGTGGTGGTGGAGAATTGTAGTATTTGTGAATTCGGTTTTTGAAAATTTTGTTGATTAGAGAAAAAGGATAGTTATTATTTATTAAAACGTTTTTTGCTTTTTCTATGCATTCTTTTCTAAAAATGGAAGACGTTAGTTTTATTGATCTGTCTGCAATACCAATTATTACAGTTTTTTTATGGTTGTAAGGGTTTTTTGAGTAGAAATTGGTATATCTACCAGACCATGTTGTTTTTGTATTCCATTTTGTTAATATTTCAGTTTTATTATTTATAAGAGTTAAGTCTAAGAAATTTATTGTATTTTCTGATTCGTTTTCAATTGTAAATTGTATTTTTGGATGGTAACTATTAAATTTATTTAGGATATAATTTTTATGTTCAGTTGGAAATGCAGTTATGCAATCATCAACATAACGTTTGAAAAATGGTATTTTATAGTTTAATGTTGGAATTATGGTTTTCTCTAAATCTTCTAGTACTAATTCTGCGATTGTACTGGATATTGGTGAACCCATTGCACAGCCATATGTTTGTTTGTAATATGTATTATTGCATTGAAAAAATGTGCAATTTAATGTGAGTTCTAAGGCATATAAGAACTCTTCTATTGGTAAAGAAGTATAATTTTTTATTTCGTTCCAACGTTTATTTGTTATATTTTTTGCCAGGTCTATTGGTATATTGGTATATAGTGAAATTATATCTAAAGAGAAAAGTTTTTCTTGGTTATTCAATTTTATTGTATCGATAAATGTTTTGAATGTCCAAGAGTCCTTTATATAATGGTTTGTTTTCCTAACAACGTTGTTTAGAATATTTGATAAAAATTTTGCTAAATTATAAAATGGACTTTGAACATATGAGACAATAGGTCTTAATGGGATATTTGGTTTATGTAGTTTTGGTAGACCATAAAATTTAGGGGGAAGAGAATTATTAATTTTTAAAGTATTAGCTATATCTTTTGTGATATATTTTTTAGTTTCCCATTTTTTTATTAAATTATTATTTTCAGTTTGATATTTTTTTGTTGGGTTATTTCTCAAACGTTGATATGTTGTATTATCATTTAGCATATGATTAATTTTTTCTTTGTAATCACTTGTGTTCATGATTACAGTTTTGTTTGATTTATCTGGTTTTAGAATAGTAATTTGAGGGTTAATTTTTAAAAATTGTTGAGTATCCTTTATGTGTTTTTCTAATTTTTTTGTTGATTCATTTTTATTATTTGATTTATTTTTAAAATTATATACTACACTATTAATTTTGGATCTAATTTCATTTTTTATAATATTTGGTTTAGTTTCTATTATATTTTCAATATTTGCTATTATATTTGGAATTGGTAAGTTATTTTTGTTGGTATTTATGCAAAAGTTTGGACCTAGACTTCATATTTCATTAATGTTATTTGGGATTATTGTATTTGAAATATTTTCAACCCAATTTTCAAGGTTATTATTTTGTTCATTATTATTATTGTAATTTTGTTTTTGTTCCATTTTATAAATTTTTGTTTGTTGTTTCTTTTTATAATTTAGAAACTGTTTTTCCATTTTTTTATGAAATTGATTTAAAAATTTATTAATTAAATTTTGAGGAGTAACTGAAACCAATATTTGATAGATATTGTTTAGTTTCAGATTTAATGAATTCAAATATTTGGTGCAATCTGTTAATAATAGATTTATTAAAGAATAATTAAATTTACTTACTTTGTAATTGAATTTCTGCTCTATATATCTACTTTGAAATGTGATATGTTTAAGGTTGAATCTCATAAACTGAGGTGTTAATTGTGTTTACAATGTAAACACAAACAATCAATCTCATAAACAATCAGTTTATGAGATTCAACCTTAAACATATCACATTTCAAAGTAGATATATAGAGCAGAAATTCAATTACAAAGTAAGTAAATTTCATTATTCTTTAATAAATCTATTATTAACAGATTGCACCAAATATTTGAATTCATTAAATCTGAAACTAAACAATATCTATCAAATATTGGTTTCAGTTACTCCTCAAAATTTAATTAATAAATTTTTAAATCAATTTCATAAAAAAATGGAAAAACAGTTTCTAAATTATAAAAAGAAACAACAAACAAAAATTTATAAAATGGAACAAAAACAAAATTACAATAATAATAATGAACAAAATAATAACCTTGAAAATTGGGTTGAAAATATTTCAAATACAATAATCCCAAATAACATTAATGAAATATTAAGTCTAGGTCCAAACTTTTGCATAAATACCAACAAAAATAACTTACCAATTCCAAATATAATAGCAAATATTGAAAATATAATAGAAACTAAACCAAATATTATAAAAAATGAAATTAGATCCAAAATTAATAGTGTAGTATATAATTTTAAAAATAAATCAAATAATAAAAATGAATCAACAAAAAAATTAGAAAAACACATAAAGGATACTCAACAATTTTTAAAAATTAACCCTCAAATTACTATTCTAAAACCAGATAAATCAAACAAAACTGTAATCATGAACACAAGTGATTACAAAGAAAAAATTAATCATATGCTAAATGATAATACAACATATCAACGTTTGAGAAATAACCCAACAAAAAAATATCAAACTGAAAATAATAATTTAATAAAAAAATGGGAAACTAAAAAATATATCACAAAAGATATAGCTAATACTTTAAAAATTAATAATTCTCTTCCCCCTAAATTTTATGGTCTACCAAAACTACATAAACCAAATATCCCATTAAGACCTATTGTCTCATATGTTCAAAGTCCATTTTATAATTTAGCAAAATTTTTATCAAATATTCTAAACAACGTTGTTAGGAAAACAAACCATTATATAAAGGACTCTTGGACATTCAAAACATTTATCGATACAATAAAATTGAATAACCAAGAAAAACTTTTCTCTTTAGATATAATTTCACTATATACCAATATACCAATAGACCTGGCAAAAAATATAACAAATAAACGTTGGAACGAAATAAAAAATTATACTTCTTTACCAATAGAAGAGTTCTTATATGCCTTAGAACTCACATTAAATTGCACATTTTTTCAATGCAATAATACATATTACAAACAAACATATGGCTGTGCAATGGGTTCACCAATATCCAGTACAATCGCAGAATTAGTACTAGAAGATTTAGAGAAAACCATAATTCCAACATTAAAATATAAAATACCATTTTTCAAACGTTATGTTGATGATTGCATAACTGCATTTCCAACTGAACATAAAAATTATATCCTAAATAAATTTAATAGTTACCATCCAAAAATACAATTTACAATTGAAAACGAATCAGAAAATACAATAAATTTCTTAGACTTAACTCTTATAAATAATAAAACTGAAATATTAACAAAATGGAATACAAAAACAACATGGTCTGGTAGATATACCAATTTCTACTCAAAAAACCCTTACAACCATAAAAAAACTGTAATAATTGGTATTGCAGACAGATCAATAAAACTAACGTCTTCCATTTTTAGAAAAGAATGCATAGAAAAAGCAAAAAACGTTTTAATAAATAATAACTATCCTTTTTCTCTAATCAACAAAATTTTCAAAAACCGAATTCACAAATACTACAATTCTCCACCACCACTAATCAATACAACTAATACTCGTAAAACATATATTGCCTTACCATATATACCACAACTATCAGAAAATATTTCAAACATTTTAAAAACATATGATATTCACACAGCACACAAAACTACAAACAACTTAAAATTCCTTTACACACCATTAAAAGATAAAAATCCACTTAAAAAAACTACACACTGTATATATGAAATTCCATGTAAACAATGTGATGAAGTCTACATTGGTCAAACAATGCAACTCCTTGAAGAACGTTTAAAAGGTGACAAATATTCAGCTAATATTACAGCTCTAAAAAAACATTCTAATGAAACAGGTCATCAATTTAACTACGAAAATACTAAAGTTATTAATAAAGAACAAAATTATAAAACACGCCTAATAATGGAATCAATTTATATTCAAAAAAATCCTAATGCATGTAATAACAAGAAAGATACAGAACATCTTTCTACAATCTACAATCTGTTAATATAAAAGTATTAAATAAATTAACAAAAAACATTCTCTCTATATATAAACTTATATACGTACATACATACCTACTTACTATAAATATACATCTACATAATATTAACATAACCAAAATTAGAATAATAATGAAATATAAAATAGCTTAAGTTCGTAGGGTTTCTTGGCTGTTCTTCCCTATGATACTAATCGAACAGTCTAGTAACCTTAAAAATTAATTAAAACTGTCATATTTACCTGTGTCAAATATGTCACAAAATAAAATACTCTTTTGAAAAAGGCCCAAGAAAGGGACCGAAACGTCAAGTAACCTAATCAGTCGTTTTATTGCTACTATCCCAAGATAAACCCTCCAAAAAAAATATATAAAGATAGCAAAGAAATTAGAAGATATAAATATATATATATATATATATATATATATATATATATATATATATATATATATATATATATATATATATATATATATATATATATATATATATATATATATATATATATATATATATATATATATATATATATATATATATATATATATATATTGTAGTATAACGAACCCAGTATTTTTAAGGTTAATTTTGAAAAGGACCTAAAGTAGTACGTTGTGTGTTTAGTTTATCTATGTTTCTGTATCGGATGCACTGGTTACTAACGTTTTAATAGGGGAATGGTTGGTGAAAATAAAAGTCATGAATTGAGTACACCTATCTTTATTTACTTACACGTTATGCGCATGACCCATCTCTGAACACTTTGGAACAGTAAAATAAATGAACATGGCAAAAGTTTATTTAGCTTGACTACAAGCAGGGTGAAGAGTGCCAGGCTCACCTAGAGCTCACGTGGGGAAAGAGCATGGCAAAGAAACCCACGATCCTTGCTCTGAATACTCTTACCATCCGAATCAATTAAAATGTCATTGACCTTTACAACAAAACATTTAATTTCGAATTGTTACTTAGTTATATTTTAAACACCTATAATAGATCACCACACTCATCCGACATAAAAACATTCAGCAAATAAAACTGAAGAAGTTTGTTAGTTAGCCGGTAAAACCGGAAGGTACTGGAGTCCTATACAGGAGACAATCCAGCTATTAGTTGTAGGGGCGGACAGTACTGATACAACTTTCTTATTCTTTTGGTTATTATTATTATTATTTTTTTGTGTATAAGTATCAGATCAGTCCTCACGGGTGGAAAATGTTAGTAATTTCATCAAGGCACTATCATACATGTGATACTAAAATAGGTGTATCAGTAATTTAAACAGTAGCAGAAACAAAAACTTTACAAAGATCTCACGTAGTGATTTTTGCTCAATTCGGACGACAAGGGTAATCACGACAATATTTATAATTTATACAGTTAAAACAACAAAACATAGTGAAACACGAGTTTTACAAGTATGATCGATAACAGCAAATATTATTATCAAAATACAATGGGATAACATAACATGGCTTGGGTTGCATCACATTTTTCTATACATGAAAAACAGAATGCATATTCATAGATCAAAATAAGAGATCAGAATACCTGCAATCACCACTTACTTTTTTTTCCAATCCTCTTCTCTTTTCTACGGCTCTTCCAAATGAATTCTAAAACTTTTTACTTAACGCACAAAAAAATGGGTAAAAAATGGCGTACCTCTTCTACGTTCTTAATCTATTACGCATCACTTTTTCTGGCTTCCCCCGTCGTTTATCCTTTTTGCAAACGCCCCCTGTCTCTCAACCAGTGAAGTAAAGGACCTACAGAAATCTACACCGACGACTACCTAGTAGAAATTTATACTGTCCAACAAATATTTTATTAGTGAATCTTTCAGCCGACAGATGGTGTTAGCAGTACTGTTTTCTTAATAAATTTAATTTTTAAACTTTCGCTCAATATATATATATATATATATATATATATATATATATATATATATATATATATATATATATATATATATATATATATATATATATATATATATATATATATATATATATATATATATATATATATATATATATATATATATATATATAGATATATATATATATATATATATATATATATATATATATATATATATATATATATATATATATATATATATATATATATATATATATATGTGTGTATCTATGTAAACTCTCGAAGTCAGAAAAACTTTTCTATTTGTATATGGTTTTAAAAATAAAATGTGGCTAATATAACTTCACACGATGGCAGAAAACACAGTCCGTGTCTTATCTATGACACAGTCACAATGATTTACAAAGAATTGATCAAAAGCACAGTGTCTTATGGAAACTTCATAAACAAACGAGAATTCAGCATCTGTAGTGACGTCACACATGTATAACGGGTTGCATCGAGGGAGAGTAAGCAATCCTTTTTATGTACGGTAATCTGGTTCTACATAGAAGCTAAGCGGAAGAAGCCGATTTAGTGCGGTATCACAAATCCCAGCACGATCAACAATCTTAACATGGTTTTAAAATTATCTGCATCAGCAAAGAACAAAAAAGAAAGTATTTATTTTTTTAATTCTGTGGAACTCTAATTTATATTGTGTAGTAGAGTGAGGATTCCGCACTCATATTTTCATAAACTCTCCGTCGACAAAATACGGTCATATATTATAAACGGGAGTCTTATCATGTTTGGTTAAAATAAAGTGAAGTGTGTAGTGTCTAGTGCAACATCTGTTATTTCTTGACAATTCATATTATAGGTTAGGTAAGTTTAAAATAATTTTATACATCATTTCCACAGTAATTTTTTCCATTTCATTTATGTAATTAGTGTTAATACCTTATTGCATACATGCATCAATTAAATTTTAGATGCCCGGAGGATGACATGCATGATATGTGACAATTTTGTTACTGAGTAATTAATATACCTAGGTAGGTACCTACCTACCTCCTATTTTTTGTTTGTTTTGTCAGTATAATATCAGTAATTTTTAACTCACACAACTCAGTAGAGAAGAGTAAGTAATAGGAATTAATAGCCTAATTACAATAATAGTCCTAAATTAGTCTCCTGACTCTCCTAATATTTAATGATTTATTTCATTTAAGCATGAAAGTGTATAAAGTGAATAAAACTATAAAAGTCCTAGTTCCGCGTTAAGCTGCATTGTTCCGCTTTGGAATTTTCGGAATTTTAATGTGGTTTTTAAATATCTATTTTTAACAGCATATATAAATAATATAATACCTACTATTATTTTAGTCCTAATTTAATATTAGATGCCTGGCGTCAATTATTAGGCACACATTTTATAATATTAAAAAGACATACCTACCTACCTATTAGGTACTCACAGACCTAGGAGTCCTAGGTCCCGGATCTATAAAAGCGCTTTTAGCTAAATGTAAAAAAATAAGATATGGGTAGGTACCTAAATACGGCCGTGTTATTCCATAACTGTGTGTTTGTACCTATTGGTTATAGAATTAGTATGCTGTAATTAAATTATTGCGGGATAGATTAGATGACACTTAAAGCGGTATTTTAATTTACTATTAACTTAATGTAAGGAAGACCTAGTGACAAAATATTTAGCTAATCTTTATTGTATTTGATATCACAAGGGGAAATAATGACGTCTTCACGTAAATGCTAATTACATTGATGACACATAGCATGGCGCATAGCTAATTATCATTGGTAAATAAGTATTAGGTATTATAACGGTGAACGGCATTATGAATAAGCAATAATAGTTTCTTAGTTGCATATTAATCATGTTATCATAAGGTTCTGCGATTTACAACCATACAACCTGTGTAGCGCTGTAGCGGGAGGAAGTGGGAAACTAGATTCATTTTAAATACATCCTTGTGCTAGATTCAGTGGTTCGATAAGGCCCAAGTGTAAATTGATTGATTAGTACATGTTACAATTTCTTCAACGATAAATTGCGAGTTCGACCGATAGATTTTTTGGGCCTTTTTCAAAACAGTATTTTATTTATTATAATAAAAAAAAACTCTTTTGTAAAACTTCATCCTATGCAATATCATATTACACTGACAATATTTCCATATTTCCGTCAAATAAGAGGCAACAGAGTATTCCAGCGACAATATTTATGTCAGATAAACGTCAAAAAAACTATACTTATCAACGAACGATAACTATAACAACGAAAATTTTATATCAACGAACAATCAAACTGGTCCCAATTTGGCATCTTTTCGTATTACTTGAACTGGAATTTGCTACTTCTTCGCTGGGTACCTAACTAATTGTGGGTACCTAAATAGTTGTTACCAAACCGGTTAATCTTGGAAATTACAGGAAGCCCACTACAATAAATTAAATTGTCAGATAAACGTCAAATAAATTATCAGCACACTTGGAATTTAATTATATACTATTTGATTTTCTTTCAAATTTAACATTCTTCTTTCATTGAATTGTCTTCCGGATACAACTCGTGCTCTCAGTTTTGCTTAAATATTTGTCATTCATTCAATCATTACTGCACGGGTGTGAAGTTATCCACATCCACATTTTCATATAGGACTATAATTGATAAAGCCGTGGTCTCAATTCATATAGGTTCCGCTCTTGATTAAAAATGTATTTTTTAGGAATAAGTACATGAAAACTTAGGGATATAAACACAATACACCTATACAACATCTGCTGAATGGATAAAATTAATGTTAACATACATTATTTAAGCCGTGATACAGATTTTATTTAAATTGGGTTAAAATTATTTAGATAAATAATAGCAATTAAAAATGAAGGTGTAGAGTTTTTTTTCACGATAGATCGATAGAGAATTAAAGAATACATGGTAGAGTACCATTGAATTTATTTGACAGGCCGTCTAGGGGGATGAAATGGGGTAAAATTTGTTTAAAAAAATAATAGCAAGTTCAAATGATGGTGTAGAGTTTTTATTTCACTACAGGTCGATAGAGAATCAAAGAATACATAGTAAAGTACCATTGCTTTTATTTGTCAGGCCGTCTGGGGGGATGAAATGGGGTTAAAATTGTTTAAAAAATTTACAGTAAGTCCAAATGAAGGTGTAGAGTTTTCATTTCACGAAAGATCGATAGAGAATTAAATGATACATGGTAGAGTACCATTGCATTTATTTGTCAGGCCGTCTAGGGGGATGAAATGGGGTTAAAATTGTTTAAAAAATTTACAGCAAGTTCAAATGAAGGTGTAGAGTTTTTATTTCACTACAGGTCGATAGAGAATGAAAGAATACATGGTAGAGCTATTATTTTTTTAAACAAATTTTACCCCATTTCATCCCCCTAGACGGTCTGACAAATAAATTCAATGGTGCTCTACCCGTGTATTGTGTTTATATCCCTAAGTTTTCATGTACTTATTCCTAAAACATACATTTTTAATCAAAAGCGGAACCTATATGAATTGAGACCACGGCTTTATCAATTATAGTCCTATCTGAAAATGTGGATGTGGATAACTTCACATCCGTCATTACTGCTGCTGTTTTTGGAAAATAATTAGGTACTCTCGCTTCGCGCTCGTAATTGTTTTCGTCAAAACAGCAACTCGTTATCAGAAAGACAAATATCGTCCGCAAAAGCCAGAGCACCTGTATTCTATATGAAAAAATGCGTTATTCAAACTACCTATACATCTAGTTTGCCTTGGAGTATCATCAACTTTGTACTTTTTCGGGCGTGGGAATTAAATCAAAACAAAGGGGTCATTAGAATACACATGAGATCATTATGTTTTTATTTAAAATGGGAATGTCATAATTATTAACACTGTTTTACCACATCTACATCTGATTTTAATTAGTAGGCCGCATTTCATAGGAGAAACTTAATTTTATACATTTCACAGTACTTACATATTTTATATATATACACTCGGCTCACTATAATAATTAACTAAAAACGGCTCACTATAATAATTAACATATAATATAATATATGTATATGTATGTATAGAATATTTCTATGGGCGCCGTTCCAAAATTTTCTAAGAGGCGGGGGGCCAGATTTTTTGAGATGAAGACCACTTTGTTACAAAGGACACCACTGAAAATACTCAAAAAAATACATATAAGATCAAGACATTTATTCAAAATTAAACAGGTTTAACAAATAGTATTAAAAATGAAATTAAGCACAACATTATGACGTGTATCTAAGTATTTATAATATCTCTTGTCGTATGTCGTATGTTATGTTTATCTATTTGTTAAATAGAAAAAATAACACTTTCTGGGGATATTTTAATAATGGTTTTGCTTGCTTGCTTTAATAAGTTTTGCTTGCTGCCTAACCACCACGTCACGTGGGTTTCAGGATTAAATGAAAGCCCTGTATCGTAACGTCGTAACAAAAAAAAACAGAAAACAACAAAATTACAAACTCCTTGGCTTTGTGCCAGTAAAACACGTTTCGTAATAGTCTATGGTCTTCGAAAAAAACGCCATCTGATGATACAAGCAAACCACTTGGCACAGGTGTTAAGGGCGATATTTTAATAGATTTGGCCCAAGACTAGTAAAACAATTTCCCTTAGGGATCCAGATTTCGACAATATTTCAAAATCATTTCAAAATAATTCCTGTATAGTGAATTCAAAAAAAATATGTCAAGGGCATATAACCTTGTTTTGCCTTTAAATAATTGATTAAGATGAAAATGTCATATTGCATAATTTTCTTTCAAAAACACTCTCAAATGGCAGTGTAAGGTTATAGGCTTACACATGCATAAAAAGAGATTTTAAACATTTCCACTATTAGCTTTTTCTAAGTATAGCCCGGTCTAAATAGTCCGGTCAAAATAGCTTGCACTTGAAGACAATTTTAACTAAATGGATGTATGCAATAAAGTACTACTATGCAAATTTAATTTCAGTAGAACTCTTTACTCAAGCTAGATGAGTGCATATTTTTTTCTGGTGACCTTGACTGACTATTTTTGTTTTTAGTTGGTACTTTAGTTGGTTGTACTTATCCGTCTATCACCACTACAAAAAAGTATTTTTCGTGATATATTGATGTCGGTGATATCAGGGCTGTTCATCAGGAATTTATCCAGAACAGCTTTTACTTCCCAAGTATTTAAAAGCGGAAATGAACTGCTCCTGCCAAGCTAACCAAGCTCATCGTTTGCCTCTATTTGCGAAAAATGAGAAAGAATCTTAGTTCGTGTAAGCATTGAAACTTCGCAGTGCTACCGATTTATCAAGTCCTAAATTCAAAGGTATGCTGGTGCTGCAATATAACTTTGAGTTTTGCCCGAACCAAACAAAAACCACAGCTCTTCTACACCTAAATCTTTCAGGTCATGGACAAAGGGATTCCTATAACCAGGACATACGTATCTGAACATCTTACTAAAATAGATTTGGCCCCACTGACAACCGTCTTTTACGTGAAGTAGGATTCATCCATCAGCCTCTTCTAATGATGTACAAGAGATTCCGTTTAACTCAGTTTCACAGTTGCCTACTATTTGAAAAATAGATAAGCCCAATGCCCATAACATCCCGTTCATTAGGAATAATGAATTACCACATTAAGCCATTTTATCTTTAATGTTGGGGACACATGGGGTATCCATGCACATTATGTGTTTCTGCCAAATACCTAAATAATAATTCTTCTTTGTTCAAACTGTGTTTAAGGTATTTCTCCCAATTCGAGGGCAGCTTATCTATAAGTGGAAAAAAATAATCATCATATTATAAATTATAAAAGAACTTATAGTATCAGACAAACAGAAAGCATATGAATATTTACATATATTTGGTATGCCATTTTGTCGTAGTCCTGAACCTCTGTATTCTCGAGTGGTATTTTTAAGGCTCATATTATCATATAAATCCCAAGCCACCTCAATTCTTCGTGCGTTTTTGGCAATGTTTTCTATATATGGTTCTAGTTGATAATATAGATTCAGATAATATAAGGATTCAGTTTTAAATGCCAGAAAATGTTTTGATCTGTGGCGTAGGCTTTAGCAAATGAACTAAAGTTGCGCTATCAAATATCACTCCATCAAATATGAAGGTTCTGTAGCAGTAGATTGTCCCGATAAAGTTAAATTTTTCAACAATGATGGGGACGAATATTGATTTTCATATGTGAAAAATTCCTCCAGATTTCCAGAAGACCTCGACAAAGATATTTTGAACCAATAATGTTACTTTCGTACCCGGTCTCCCCTACGTATCTACAATGCATTCGTAAATCCTAACCTTACCATAACCGTAACCTCCTTTATACAGAGATAGCCGTGTTCAGAGTGGTTTCGCGCCAGTTTTTTTCGGTTAACGTGTAGGGATAAATCAATTGTTCACTGTTAATTTAGTGATTAGCGCGAAATTAGTGATTAGCGTGAAATACATGTTGGGACATAAAACATGAATGTGACCCCCAAAAATTGGTAAATACGGTTCGCAAAAGGTAAACAAAACTTTAACCTCAGTCTTCAATAATAAATACCTGGGCTTTGATTGTTGCAGCGTTTTGGCTATATTGCATTAATAATTCTGATTTCTTATTAGTTATTTATAGCCCTGTCTTTCATTACTGTGATTGTGTTGAGCTTGTTTATTTGCTTTATATCTTCATATCAGATAGGTACATAAATTCGAGTACTTAAAGCTTTTTACTGTCTCTTCCAATACACATGTGAAGAAGTTTGTCCAGATATTTTACAACATTTCCTTACAAGTAAGTGGATTGGAAGAGGTCCATTTCCATGGCCCGCTAGGTCACCTGACCTTACCTGTCTGTATTTTTATCTTTGGGGTAGGGTGAAAGATTTAGTGTTTCAAAAACGATCAACGACAATGGAAGATATGCTTATTAAAATACTAAATGCAATCCACAGTATATCCGTTACGGAAGTGGATTCTGCCGTACAAGTAACACGCGACAGACTTGAGCGTTGTATAGAGAATGATGGCAAGCAGTTTGAACACTGGGTATTCATTAGAAATGGTTCATGAACAAATCTTGAAAGAGTTCATCAGGCCAGTTGAAAACAAATATTAAATGGTTTTTGTCAATTGCTTACAATGCAATATGTATAAATAATTGATAAATAAATGTTTCTAGCTTTATCCTTACTTATTTTCACAGTTTCTGATCACTACGAAAAAACCGAAATTCTTTAATACTTTTTTAATGTAAACATATATTTTTCAATTTCTCCGGTTAGAAGGAAGACTTGCGGTTTTCACTGGTTTCTTGCAATTTCAATTCCCTATATGAATATGTGAGAATAAACATACACTGAGCTCGTAAAGTTTGGAATAAATTCAATTAATCGTTATTGAAGGATTTTCACAGGAAATCCTCGGACACGTCAACTTTATTTTATAAAATGTCACTTTTTTCAGCCATCGATTTTTTTTTTGTTTTGTTCGTTTTTGAGCTATGACGTCATCGACAATTTTTTTAAATGACAACCCATATTTTTTTTCACGGATTTCGATAGAGCACATTTTTCTGAGTGCGAATATGTCAAAAACATAGTACCTTTAACATTAAAGTGTTCGAGATATTCGGTTGCAAAGTTTTAAGAATGAATTATACAAGCGATGACCAAATGCTAATCATTTATCAAGAAAGCGCAGGAAAAACAACAGTTTTGACAGTTATCACAATTTTGAAGTTTTTCCTCGCAAGTTTGTGTTTTAATCGTTGAATAATATCATTAAGTAAGTTGATTAATCATTATTCCATCATAATTCATTTTATTTAAAAATGGTCCGTCGTTTGAGTGAAAGGGAAAGAATCGAAATTTTGATGATGATCGGTTACGGGGACAGAGCTCGCACACAAGTAGAAGTTTGCCGTTTATTTAACAACAAATATCCAAACAGAGAACCAATTACACAGTCCACCGTTAGCAAAATAGAACAAAAGTTTTTAGAAGTGGGTCATACGAGAGATCGCCCTAGAACGGGTCGTCCACCAGTGCAACAAGATGTTAAATTGAATGTTCTACTAGAGCTTCAAGAAAATCCCCATTTACCCACCCGCCAAGTGGCGGCAAACAACGGAATAGTTCAAAGCTCCGTCTTGAAATATTTGAAATTGAACAAATGGCATCCGTATAAAGTGGTTTTGGTCCAAGAGTTAAACGAAGATGATCCTGACCGTAGGTTACAGTTTTGCCAAACCATGTTGCAACGCCTGATTGATGACGACGGATTTTTACGCAATATTGTTTTTTCTGATGAGGCTACCTTTTATCTCGATGGCACAGTTAACCGGCAAAACTGTAGATATTGGTCTCCTGAAAATCCACACTGGAAAATGGAAACTCGTAGTTAGTTTCCACAAAAAGTTAACGTTTGGGCTGGTATTGTAGGTAATCGTATTTTGGGCCCATTTTTCTTTGAAGGCGTATTAACAGGTGAAATATATTTAGAATTTTTAAGAGACGACTTAGTCCCTGCACTTGCGGTACTTTACCCAAATGACGTAGATCCAGATCTGCCCCATCACACGATCTGGTACCAACAAGACGGTGCACCACCCCATTTTTCAGTGATCGTTCGCGATTATTTAAACCATGTATTTCCTAACCATTGGATTGGTCGCAGGGGAACTATCGAATGGCCCCCTAGATCTCCAGATCTCACTCCCCTAGACTACTTTTTATGGGGCTATTTAAAGAGCAAAGTCTATTTCAATAGACCAAATACCATCGAGGAATTAAAGGACAGAATTCGCAATGAAATTCGAACCATTCAACCCGATACTGTTGGTAAGGTTCTGCAGGAGTTTCAGTGGCGGATGGGATATTGCCAGGAAGTGAATGGAGGTCACTTTGAAAATTTACTCTGATTTTATTTTTTACTTTAATTATTTATCATTTATTTGTTAAAATATTTTTTATTTGTTTAAATTGTTGTTAAAAAATTAAACAGATTACTCCCAAATCTTTCAAAATGTTCGATAAGCTACCAAAATAAATAATATTACTCCTTAATCTTTTAAAATGTAATAAGTTATAAGCTATTAGAATCAATAAGCTATTAAAAATCTTGACCCGCCCGATAGCTTATGCATGGTGCCATGGTACATTTTATAAACTTTGCAACCGAATATCTCGAAAACTTTAATGTTAAAGGTACTATGTTTTTGACATATTCGCACTCAGAAAAATGTGCTCTATCGAAATCCGTGAAAAAAAATATGGGTTGTCATTTAAAAAAATTGTCGATGACGTCATAGCTCAAAAACGAACAAAACAAAAAAAAAATCGATGGCTGAAAAAAGTGACATTTTATAAAATAAGGTTGACGTGTCCGAGGATTTCCTGTGAAAATCCTTCAATAACGATTAATTGAATTTATTCCAAACTTTACGAGCTCA
>CAXKVY010008702.1:0-23416 GCA_964058915.1 Tetropium fuscum | reverse complement strand
TAACAGATTGCACCAAATATTTGAATTCATTAAATCTGAAACTAAACAATATCTATCAAATATTGGTTTCAGTTACTCCTCAAAATTTAATTAATAAATTTTTAAATCAATTTCATAAAAAAATGGAAAAACAGTTTCTAAATTATAAAAAGAAACAACAAACAAAAATTTATAAAATGGAACAAAAACAAAATTACAATAATAATAATGAACAAAATAATAACCTTGAAAATTGGGTTGAAAATATTTCAAATACAATAATCCCAAATAACATTAATGAAATATTAAGTCTAGGTCCAAACTTTTGCATAAATACCAACAAAAATAACTTACCAATTCCAAATATAATAGCAAATATTGAAAATATAATAGAAACTAAACCAAATATTATAAAAAATGAAATTAGATCCAAAATTAATAGTGTAGTATATAATTTTAAAAATAAATCAAATAATAAAAATGAATCAACAAAAAAATTAGAAAAACACATAAAGGATACTCAACAATTTTTAAAAATTAACCCTCAAATTACTATTCTAAAACCAGATAAATCAAACAAAACTGTAATCATGAACACAAGTGATTACAAAGAAAAAATTAATCATATGCTAAATGATAATACAACATATCAACGTTTGAGAAATAACCCAACAAAAAAATATCAAACTGAAAATAATAATTTAATAAAAAAATGGGAAACTAAAAAATATATCACAAAAGATATAGCTAATACTTTAAAAATTAATAATTCTCTTCCCCCTAAATTTTATGGTCTACCAAAACTACATAAACCAAATATCCCATTAAGACCTATTGTCTCATATGTTCAAAGTCCATTTTATAATTTAGCAAAATTTTTATCAAATATTCTAAACAACGTTGTTAGGAAAACAAACCATTATATAAAGGACTCTTGGACATTCAAAACATTTATCGATACAATAAAATTGAATAACCAAGAAAAACTTTTCTCTTTAGATATAATTTCACTATATACCAATATACCAATAGACCTGGCAAAAAATATAACAAATAAACGTTGGAACGAAATAAAAAATTATACTTCTTTACCAATAGAAGAGTTCTTATATGCCTTAGAACTCACATTAAATTGCACATTTTTTCAATGCAATAATACATATTACAAACAAACATATGGCTGTGCAATGGGTTCACCAATATCCAGTACAATCGCAGAATTAGTACTAGAAGATTTAGAGAAAACCATAATTCCAACATTAAAATATAAAATACCATTTTTCAAACGTTATGTTGATGATTGCATAACTGCATTTCCAACTGAACATAAAAATTATATCCTAAATAAATTTAATAGTTACCATCCAAAAATACAATTTACAATTGAAAACGAATCAGAAAATACAATAAATTTCTTAGACTTAACTCTTATAAATAATAAAACTGAAATATTAACAAAATGGAATACAAAAACAACATGGTCTGGTAGATATACCAATTTCTACTCAAAAAACCCTTACAACCATAAAAAAACTGTAATAATTGGTATTGCAGACAGATCAATAAAACTAACGTCTTCCATTTTTAGAAAAGAATGCATAGAAAAAGCAAAAAACGTTTTAATAAATAATAACTATCCTTTTTCTCTAATCAACAAAATTTTCAAAAACCGAATTCACAAATACTACAATTCTCCACCACCACTAATCAATACAACTAATACTCGTAAAACATATATTGCCTTACCATATATACCACAACTATCAGAAAATATTTCAAACATTTTAAAAACATATGATATTCACACAGCACACAAAACTACAAACAACTTAAAATTCCTTTACACACCATTAAAAGATAAAAATCCACTTAAAAAAACTACACACTGTATATATGAAATTCCATGTAAACAATGTGATGAAGTCTACATTGGTCAAACAATGCAACTCCTTGAAGAACGTTTAAAAGGTGACAAATATTCAGCTAATATTACAGCTCTAAAAAAACATTCTAATGAAACAGGTCATCAATTTAACTACGAAAATACTAAAGTTATTAATAAAGAACAAAATTATAAAACACGCCTAATAATGGAATCAATTTATATTCAAAAAAATCCTAATGCATGTAATAACAAGAAAGATACAGAACATCTTTCTACAATCTACAATCTGTTAATATAAAAGTATTAAATAAATTAACAAAAAACATTCTCTCTATATATAAACTTATATACGTACATACATACCTACTTACTATAAATATACATCTACATAATATTAACATAACCAAAATTAGAATAATAATGAAATATAAAATAGCTTAAGTTCGTAGGGTTTCTTGGCTGTTCTTCCCTATGATACTAATCGAACAGTCTAGTAACCTTAAAAATTAATTAAAACTGTCATATTTACCTGTGTCAAATATGTCACAAAATAAAATACTCTTTTGAAAAAGGCCCAAGAAAGGGACCGAAACGTCAAGTAACCTAATCAGTCGTTTTATTGCTACTATCCCAAGATAAACCCTCCAAAAAAAATATATAAAGATAGCAAAGAAATTAGAAGATATAAATATATATATATATATATATATATATATATATATATATATATATATATATATATATATATATATATATATATATATATATATATATATATATATATATATATATATATATATATATATATATATATATATATATATATATATATATATATATTGTAGTATAACGAACCCAGTATTTTTAAGGTTAATTTTGAAAAGGACCTAAAGTAGTACGTTGTGTGTTTAGTTTATCTATGTTTCTGTATCGGATGCACTGGTTACTAACGTTTTAATAGGGGAATGGTTGGTGAAAATAAAAGTCATGAATTGAGTACACCTATCTTTATTTACTTACACGTTATGCGCATGACCCATCTCTGAACACTTTGGAACAGTAAAATAAATGAACATGGCAAAAGTTTATTTAGCTTGACTACAAGCAGGGTGAAGAGTGCCAGGCTCACCTAGAGCTCACGTGGGGAAAGAGCATGGCAAAGAAACCCACGATCCTTGCTCTGAATACTCTTACCATCCGAATCAATTAAAATGTCATTGACCTTTACAACAAAACATTTAATTTCGAATTGTTACTTAGTTATATTTTAAACACCTATAATAGATCACCACACTCATCCGACATAAAAACATTCAGCAAATAAAACTGAAGAAGTTTGTTAGTTAGCCGGTAAAACCGGAAGGTACTGGAGTCCTATACAGGAGACAATCCAGCTATTAGTTGTAGGGGCGGACAGTACTGATACAACTTTCTTATTCTTTTGGTTATTATTATTATTATTTTTTTGTGTATAAGTATCAGATCAGTCCTCACGGGTGGAAAATGTTAGTAATTTCATCAAGGCACTATCATACATGTGATACTAAAATAGGTGTATCAGTAATTTAAACAGTAGCAGAAACAAAAACTTTACAAAGATCTCACGTAGTGATTTTTGCTCAATTCGGACGACAAGGGTAATCACGACAATATTTATAATTTATACAGTTAAAACAACAAAACATAGTGAAACACGAGTTTTACAAGTATGATCGATAACAGCAAATATTATTATCAAAATACAATGGGATAACATAACATGGCTTGGGTTGCATCACATTTTTCTATACATGAAAAACAGAATGCATATTCATAGATCAAAATAAGAGATCAGAATACCTGCAATCACCACTTACTTTTTTTTCCAATCCTCTTCTCTTTTCTACGGCTCTTCCAAATGAATTCTAAAACTTTTTACTTAACGCACAAAAAAATGGGTAAAAAATGGCGTACCTCTTCTACGTTCTTAATCTATTACGCATCACTTTTTCTGGCTTCCCCCGTCGTTTATCCTTTTTGCAAACGCCCCCTGTCTCTCAACCAGTGAAGTAAAGGACCTACAGAAATCTACACCGACGACTACCTAGTAGAAATTTATACTGTCCAACAAATATTTTATTAGTGAATCTTTCAGCCGACAGATGGTGTTAGCAGTACTGTTTTCTTAATAAATTTAATTTTTAAACTTTCGCTCAATATATATATATATATATATATATATATATATATATATATATATATATATATATATATATATATATATATATATATATATATATATATATATATATATATATATATATATATATATATATATATATATATATATATATATATATATATAGATATATATATATATATATATATATATATATATATATATATATATATATATATATATATATATATATATATATATATATATATATATGTGTGTATCTATGTAAACTCTCGAAGTCAGAAAAACTTTTCTATTTGTATATGGTTTTAAAAATAAAATGTGGCTAATATAACTTCACACGATGGCAGAAAACACAGTCCGTGTCTTATCTATGACACAGTCACAATGATTTACAAAGAATTGATCAAAAGCACAGTGTCTTATGGAAACTTCATAAACAAACGAGAATTCAGCATCTGTAGTGACGTCACACATGTATAACGGGTTGCATCGAGGGAGAGTAAGCAATCCTTTTTATGTACGGTAATCTGGTTCTACATAGAAGCTAAGCGGAAGAAGCCGATTTAGTGCGGTATCACAAATCCCAGCACGATCAACAATCTTAACATGGTTTTAAAATTATCTGCATCAGCAAAGAACAAAAAAGAAAGTATTTATTTTTTTAATTCTGTGGAACTCTAATTTATATTGTGTAGTAGAGTGAGGATTCCGCACTCATATTTTCATAAACTCTCCGTCGACAAAATACGGTCATATATTATAAACGGGAGTCTTATCATGTTTGGTTAAAATAAAGTGAAGTGTGTAGTGTCTAGTGCAACATCTGTTATTTCTTGACAATTCATATTATAGGTTAGGTAAGTTTAAAATAATTTTATACATCATTTCCACAGTAATTTTTTCCATTTCATTTATGTAATTAGTGTTAATACCTTATTGCATACATGCATCAATTAAATTTTAGATGCCCGGAGGATGACATGCATGATATGTGACAATTTTGTTACTGAGTAATTAATATACCTAGGTAGGTACCTACCTACCTCCTATTTTTTGTTTGTTTTGTCAGTATAATATCAGTAATTTTTAACTCACACAACTCAGTAGAGAAGAGTAAGTAATAGGAATTAATAGCCTAATTACAATAATAGTCCTAAATTAGTCTCCTGACTCTCCTAATATTTAATGATTTATTTCATTTAAGCATGAAAGTGTATAAAGTGAATAAAACTATAAAAGTCCTAGTTCCGCGTTAAGCTGCATTGTTCCGCTTTGGAATTTTCGGAATTTTAATGTGGTTTTTAAATATCTATTTTTAACAGCATATATAAATAATATAATACCTACTATTATTTTAGTCCTAATTTAATATTAGATGCCTGGCGTCAATTATTAGGCACACATTTTATAATATTAAAAAGACATACCTACCTACCTATTAGGTACTCACAGACCTAGGAGTCCTAGGTCCCGGATCTATAAAAGCGCTTTTAGCTAAATGTAAAAAAATAAGATATGGGTAGGTACCTAAATACGGCCGTGTTATTCCATAACTGTGTGTTTGTACCTATTGGTTATAGAATTAGTATGCTGTAATTAAATTATTGCGGGATAGATTAGATGACACTTAAAGCGGTATTTTAATTTACTATTAACTTAATGTAAGGAAGACCTAGTGACAAAATATTTAGCTAATCTTTATTGTATTTGATATCACAAGGGGAAATAATGACGTCTTCACGTAAATGCTAATTACATTGATGACACATAGCATGGCGCATAGCTAATTATCATTGGTAAATAAGTATTAGGTATTATAACGGTGAACGGCATTATGAATAAGCAATAATAGTTTCTTAGTTGCATATTAATCATGTTATCATAAGGTTCTGCGATTTACAACCATACAACCTGTGTAGCGCTGTAGCGGGAGGAAGTGGGAAACTAGATTCATTTTAAATACATCCTTGTGCTAGATTCAGTGGTTCGATAAGGCCCAAGTGTAAATTGATTGATTAGTACATGTTACAATTTCTTCAACGATAAATTGCGAGTTCGACCGATAGATTTTTTGGGCCTTTTTCAAAACAGTATTTTATTTATTATAATAAAAAAAAACTCTTTTGTAAAACTTCATCCTATGCAATATCATATTACACTGACAATATTTCCATATTTCCGTCAAATAAGAGGCAACAGAGTATTCCAGCGACAATATTTATGTCAGATAAACGTCAAAAAAACTATACTTATCAACGAACGATAACTATAACAACGAAAATTTTATATCAACGAACAATCAAACTGGTCCCAATTTGGCATCTTTTCGTATTACTTGAACTGGAATTTGCTACTTCTTCGCTGGGTACCTAACTAATTGTGGGTACCTAAATAGTTGTTACCAAACCGGTTAATCTTGGAAATTACAGGAAGCCCACTACAATAAATTAAATTGTCAGATAAACGTCAAATAAATTATCAGCACACTTGGAATTTAATTATATACTATTTGATTTTCTTTCAAATTTAACATTCTTCTTTCATTGAATTGTCTTCCGGATACAACTCGTGCTCTCAGTTTTGCTTAAATATTTGTCATTCATTCAATCATTACTGCACGGGTGTGAAGTTATCCACATCCACATTTTCATATAGGACTATAATTGATAAAGCCGTGGTCTCAATTCATATAGGTTCCGCTCTTGATTAAAAATGTATTTTTTAGGAATAAGTACATGAAAACTTAGGGATATAAACACAATACACCTATACAACATCTGCTGAATGGATAAAATTAATGTTAACATACATTATTTAAGCCGTGATACAGATTTTATTTAAATTGGGTTAAAATTATTTAGATAAATAATAGCAATTAAAAATGAAGGTGTAGAGTTTTTTTTCACGATAGATCGATAGAGAATTAAAGAATACATGGTAGAGTACCATTGAATTTATTTGACAGGCCGTCTAGGGGGATGAAATGGGGTAAAATTTGTTTAAAAAAATAATAGCAAGTTCAAATGATGGTGTAGAGTTTTTATTTCACTACAGGTCGATAGAGAATCAAAGAATACATAGTAAAGTACCATTGCTTTTATTTGTCAGGCCGTCTGGGGGGATGAAATGGGGTTAAAATTGTTTAAAAAATTTACAGTAAGTCCAAATGAAGGTGTAGAGTTTTCATTTCACGAAAGATCGATAGAGAATTAAATGATACATGGTAGAGTACCATTGCATTTATTTGTCAGGCCGTCTAGGGGGATGAAATGGGGTTAAAATTGTTTAAAAAATTTACAGCAAGTTCAAATGAAGGTGTAGAGTTTTTATTTCACTACAGGTCGATAGAGAATGAAAGAATACATGGTAGAGCTATTATTTTTTTAAACAAATTTTACCCCATTTCATCCCCCTAGACGGTCTGACAAATAAATTCAATGGTGCTCTACCCGTGTATTGTGTTTATATCCCTAAGTTTTCATGTACTTATTCCTAAAACATACATTTTTAATCAAAAGCGGAACCTATATGAATTGAGACCACGGCTTTATCAATTATAGTCCTATCTGAAAATGTGGATGTGGATAACTTCACATCCGTCATTACTGCTGCTGTTTTTGGAAAATAATTAGGTACTCTCGCTTCGCGCTCGTAATTGTTTTCGTCAAAACAGCAACTCGTTATCAGAAAGACAAATATCGTCCGCAAAAGCCAGAGCACCTGTATTCTATATGAAAAAATGCGTTATTCAAACTACCTATACATCTAGTTTGCCTTGGAGTATCATCAACTTTGTACTTTTTCGGGCGTGGGAATTAAATCAAAACAAAGGGGTCATTAGAATACACATGAGATCATTATGTTTTTATTTAAAATGGGAATGTCATAATTATTAACACTGTTTTACCACATCTACATCTGATTTTAATTAGTAGGCCGCATTTCATAGGAGAAACTTAATTTTATACATTTCACAGTACTTACATATTTTATATATATACACTCGGCTCACTATAATAATTAACTAAAAACGGCTCACTATAATAATTAACATATAATATAATATATGTATATGTATGTATAGAATATTTCTATGGGCGCCGTTCCAAAATTTTCTAAGAGGCGGGGGGCCAGATTTTTTGAGATGAAGACCACTTTGTTACAAAGGACACCACTGAAAATACTCAAAAAAATACATATAAGATCAAGACATTTATTCAAAATTAAACAGGTTTAACAAATAGTATTAAAAATGAAATTAAGCACAACATTATGACGTGTATCTAAGTATTTATAATATCTCTTGTCGTATGTCGTATGTTATGTTTATCTATTTGTTAAATAGAAAAAATAACACTTTCTGGGGATATTTTAATAATGGTTTTGCTTGCTTGCTTTAATAAGTTTTGCTTGCTGCCTAACCACCACGTCACGTGGGTTTCAGGATTAAATGAAAGCCCTGTATCGTAACGTCGTAACAAAAAAAAACAGAAAACAACAAAATTACAAACTCCTTGGCTTTGTGCCAGTAAAACACGTTTCGTAATAGTCTATGGTCTTCGAAAAAAACGCCATCTGATGATACAAGCAAACCACTTGGCACAGGTGTTAAGGGCGATATTTTAATAGATTTGGCCCAAGACTAGTAAAACAATTTCCCTTAGGGATCCAGATTTCGACAATATTTCAAAATCATTTCAAAATAATTCCTGTATAGTGAATTCAAAAAAAATATGTCAAGGGCATATAACCTTGTTTTGCCTTTAAATAATTGATTAAGATGAAAATGTCATATTGCATAATTTTCTTTCAAAAACACTCTCAAATGGCAGTGTAAGGTTATAGGCTTACACATGCATAAAAAGAGATTTTAAACATTTCCACTATTAGCTTTTTCTAAGTATAGCCCGGTCTAAATAGTCCGGTCAAAATAGCTTGCACTTGAAGACAATTTTAACTAAATGGATGTATGCAATAAAGTACTACTATGCAAATTTAATTTCAGTAGAACTCTTTACTCAAGCTAGATGAGTGCATATTTTTTTCTGGTGACCTTGACTGACTATTTTTGTTTTTAGTTGGTACTTTAGTTGGTTGTACTTATCCGTCTATCACCACTACAAAAAAGTATTTTTCGTGATATATTGATGTCGGTGATATCAGGGCTGTTCATCAGGAATTTATCCAGAACAGCTTTTACTTCCCAAGTATTTAAAAGCGGAAATGAACTGCTCCTGCCAAGCTAACCAAGCTCATCGTTTGCCTCTATTTGCGAAAAATGAGAAAGAATCTTAGTTCGTGTAAGCATTGAAACTTCGCAGTGCTACCGATTTATCAAGTCCTAAATTCAAAGGTATGCTGGTGCTGCAATATAACTTTGAGTTTTGCCCGAACCAAACAAAAACCACAGCTCTTCTACACCTAAATCTTTCAGGTCATGGACAAAGGGATTCCTATAACCAGGACATACGTATCTGAACATCTTACTAAAATAGATTTGGCCCCACTGACAACCGTCTTTTACGTGAAGTAGGATTCATCCATCAGCCTCTTCTAATGATGTACAAGAGATTCCGTTTAACTCAGTTTCACAGTTGCCTACTATTTGAAAAATAGATAAGCCCAATGCCCATAACATCCCGTTCATTAGGAATAATGAATTACCACATTAAGCCATTTTATCTTTAATGTTGGGGACACATGGGGTATCCATGCACATTATGTGTTTCTGCCAAATACCTAAATAATAATTCTTCTTTGTTCAAACTGTGTTTAAGGTATTTCTCCCAATTCGAGGGCAGCTTATCTATAAGTGGAAAAAAATAATCATCATATTATAAATTATAAAAGAACTTATAGTATCAGACAAACAGAAAGCATATGAATATTTACATATATTTGGTATGCCATTTTGTCGTAGTCCTGAACCTCTGTATTCTCGAGTGGTATTTTTAAGGCTCATATTATCATATAAATCCCAAGCCACCTCAATTCTTCGTGCGTTTTTGGCAATGTTTTCTATATATGGTTCTAGTTGATAATATAGATTCAGATAATATAAGGATTCAGTTTTAAATGCCAGAAAATGTTTTGATCTGTGGCGTAGGCTTTAGCAAATGAACTAAAGTTGCGCTATCAAATATCACTCCATCAAATATGAAGGTTCTGTAGCAGTAGATTGTCCCGATAAAGTTAAATTTTTCAACAATGATGGGGACGAATATTGATTTTCATATGTGAAAAATTCCTCCAGATTTCCAGAAGACCTCGACAAAGATATTTTGAACCAATAATGTTACTTTCGTACCCGGTCTCCCCTACGTATCTACAATGCATTCGTAAATCCTAACCTTACCATAACCGTAACCTCCTTTATACAGAGATAGCCGTGTTCAGAGTGGTTTCGCGCCAGTTTTTTTCGGTTAACGTGTAGGGATAAATCAATTGTTCACTGTTAATTTAGTGATTAGCGCGAAATTAGTGATTAGCGTGAAATACATGTTGGGACATAAAACATGAATGTGACCCCCAAAAATTGGTAAATACGGTTCGCAAAAGGTAAACAAAACTTTAACCTCAGTCTTCAATAATAAATACCTGGGCTTTGATTGTTGCAGCGTTTTGGCTATATTGCATTAATAATTCTGATTTCTTATTAGTTATTTATAGCCCTGTCTTTCATTACTGTGATTGTGTTGAGCTTGTTTATTTGCTTTATATCTTCATATCAGATAGGTACATAAATTCGAGTACTTAAAGCTTTTTACTGTCTCTTCCAATACACATGTGAAGAAGTTTGTCCAGATATTTTACAACATTTCCTTACAAGTAAGTGGATTGGAAGAGGTCCATTTCCATGGCCCGCTAGGTCACCTGACCTTACCTGTCTGTATTTTTATCTTTGGGGTAGGGTGAAAGATTTAGTGTTTCAAAAACGATCAACGACAATGGAAGATATGCTTATTAAAATACTAAATGCAATCCACAGTATATCCGTTACGGAAGTGGATTCTGCCGTACAAGTAACACGCGACAGACTTGAGCGTTGTATAGAGAATGATGGCAAGCAGTTTGAACACTGGGTATTCATTAGAAATGGTTCATGAACAAATCTTGAAAGAGTTCATCAGGCCAGTTGAAAACAAATATTAAATGGTTTTTGTCAATTGCTTACAATGCAATATGTATAAATAATTGATAAATAAATGTTTCTAGCTTTATCCTTACTTATTTTCACAGTTTCTGATCACTACGAAAAAACCGAAATTCTTTAATACTTTTTTAATGTAAACATATATTTTTCAATTTCTCCGGTTAGAAGGAAGACTTGCGGTTTTCACTGGTTTCTTGCAATTTCAATTCCCTATATGAATATGTGAGAATAAACATACACTGAGCTCGTAAAGTTTGGAATAAATTCAATTAATCGTTATTGAAGGATTTTCACAGGAAATCCTCGGACACGTCAACTTTATTTTATAAAATGTCACTTTTTTCAGCCATCGATTTTTTTTTTGTTTTGTTCGTTTTTGAGCTATGACGTCATCGACAATTTTTTTAAATGACAACCCATATTTTTTTTCACGGATTTCGATAGAGCACATTTTTCTGAGTGCGAATATGTCAAAAACATAGTACCTTTAACATTAAAGTGTTCGAGATATTCGGTTGCAAAGTTTTAAGAATGAATTATACAAGCGATGACCAAATGCTAATCATTTATCAAGAAAGCGCAGGAAAAACAACAGTTTTGACAGTTATCACAATTTTGAAGTTTTTCCTCGCAAGTTTGTGTTTTAATCGTTGAATAATATCATTAAGTAAGTTGATTAATCATTATTCCATCATAATTCATTTTATTTAAAAATGGTCCGTCGTTTGAGTGAAAGGGAAAGAATCGAAATTTTGATGATGATCGGTTACGGGGACAGAGCTCGCACACAAGTAGAAGTTTGCCGTTTATTTAACAACAAATATCCAAACAGAGAACCAATTACACAGTCCACCGTTAGCAAAATAGAACAAAAGTTTTTAGAAGTGGGTCATACGAGAGATCGCCCTAGAACGGGTCGTCCACCAGTGCAACAAGATGTTAAATTGAATGTTCTACTAGAGCTTCAAGAAAATCCCCATTTACCCACCCGCCAAGTGGCGGCAAACAACGGAATAGTTCAAAGCTCCGTCTTGAAATATTTGAAATTGAACAAATGGCATCCGTATAAAGTGGTTTTGGTCCAAGAGTTAAACGAAGATGATCCTGACCGTAGGTTACAGTTTTGCCAAACCATGTTGCAACGCCTGATTGATGACGACGGATTTTTACGCAATATTGTTTTTTCTGATGAGGCTACCTTTTATCTCGATGGCACAGTTAACCGGCAAAACTGTAGATATTGGTCTCCTGAAAATCCACACTGGAAAATGGAAACTCGTAGTTAGTTTCCACAAAAAGTTAACGTTTGGGCTGGTATTGTAGGTAATCGTATTTTGGGCCCATTTTTCTTTGAAGGCGTATTAACAGGTGAAATATATTTAGAATTTTTAAGAGACGACTTAGTCCCTGCACTTGCGGTACTTTACCCAAATGACGTAGATCCAGATCTGCCCCATCACACGATCTGGTACCAACAAGACGGTGCACCACCCCATTTTTCAGTGATCGTTCGCGATTATTTAAACCATGTATTTCCTAACCATTGGATTGGTCGCAGGGGAACTATCGAATGGCCCCCTAGATCTCCAGATCTCACTCCCCTAGACTACTTTTTATGGGGCTATTTAAAGAGCAAAGTCTATTTCAATAGACCAAATACCATCGAGGAATTAAAGGACAGAATTCGCAATGAAATTCGAACCATTCAACCCGATACTGTTGGTAAGGTTCTGCAGGAGTTTCAGTGGCGGATGGGATATTGCCAGGAAGTGAATGGAGGTCACTTTGAAAATTTACTCTGATTTTATTTTTTACTTTAATTATTTATCATTTATTTGTTAAAATATTTTTTATTTGTTTAAATTGTTGTTAAAAAATTAAACAGATTACTCCCAAATCTTTCAAAATGTTCGATAAGCTACCAAAATAAATAATATTACTCCTTAATCTTTTAAAATGTAATAAGTTATAAGCTATTAGAATCAATAAGCTATTAAAAATCTTGACCCGCCCGATAGCTTATGCATGGTGCCATGGTACATTTTATAAACTTTGCAACCGAATATCTCGAAAACTTTAATGTTAAAGGTACTATGTTTTTGACATATTCGCACTCAGAAAAATGTGCTCTATCGAAATCCGTGAAAAAAAATATGGGTTGTCATTTAAAAAAATTGTCGATGACGTCATAGCTCAAAAACGAACAAAACAAAAAAAAAATCGATGGCTGAAAAAAGTGACATTTTATAAAATAAGGTTGACGTGTCCGAGGATTTCCTGTGAAAATCCTTCAATAACGATTAATTGAATTTATTCCAAACTTTACGAGCTCACTGTATATGCTTCCAGTTGAAATTTCGGAGAAAAAACGGAACCTAGTTTCCGCGGCAACAATAAAATTGGCACATTCTATTCTAGCAATGATAAAGTAAATATTCTCTATTCTCTATTCTTTTGCCAATGAAACCAGATTCGTTTCATAACCGGATTTTAAAAACTATGAAAAACATTTTAACACCAAAGTTATTCAAAATTTCACTAACATACCAAGAACATATTTTCAGTATACCTTATCATAGCAAATTAAGGAGATATCATTTCACTAATTTAACTTTACTGTAACGTCCTCTAGCGGCCATCTCAGAAACTGGAGTTTAAATTTCAGTGATTTCTCTCGTTCACTTTTGTTCATTTTTTCCCAACGATCTATGTCATACAGTTCCTGAGATATGGCCGGCGTCCTCTGTTAATGAGTCACCCGGTACGTATTTATCATTTACTAATCCTCCCCTATGACGTACGTTTAAATATCTGTAATAATTTTTTGCATGAAATTTCATTCATGTAATAGGTAATTAATTCTTTATTTAAATCTCCTACATATAGATTAATGGAATTCTAGGTTTTGGTTTATATTAATCAACATTATATCCTAGGTAATGTACTTGGTACAATATTTATATTAGTATGATTGTGCAAATTCTGTGTGGTAGTGTAGATTTATGAAACATGAGTTCGTGATTTGACTCCGATTTTTCGTAACTATTTGTACTTATGCTACAACCTACAACCTTTCAAAGCTACAACTAACTAAACTTATTATATTGCCGTATTATAAACTGTTGATTATAATATACTTAATCTAGTTCTTGTTAGTTGCTCCATCATATTTAATATGACTTTTCATTGTTGAGTCATGCTGGTTTTCCTCCTTTGTGACGAATTTATAATTATTTTACAGCTACATGTTTCCGCTCGTGCTTTAGTAGGTATTTGTATTATGCACCAATCCAGCACATTTTTAAAATGTCCGAAAATAGTTCTTCTATAAATAACTACCAAACTGTTGGTAATATCTGATTCTGATAGCAATCAGCATTGCTAAAATTAACGAAGTATTAGCATACTTTACTTCCTTGTGAATCACTAGATGGGGTGTATAATACAAGCTCAATGCACTTGAACTGTCTTATTAGGTATAAATGTGTCACTATTATGTGACACATTTTGAAGTATAATAACTTTTTCTCTGAAAAACCAATACCTATGTAAGTTTTTTGTGTTGTTCGATAGAAAAACTAAAAAAGAAATGTTTGCAAAAAAATACAGGGTGTATGTACTAAAGTATAAAACGATTTTAAACAAAATATGGAATTCAAGAAATTTAATAGCAAGAGACACTAACATAATATAATAGGTACCTAACTAGCCAATATAATATTTAAAAATTGTGTCTAAAAGATGATTACTAATCGGTGAACACATGTCAAATAGAGCTGGACTGATGGTGGTGACTGGGATGGTGAAAACTTTAAAGATTATATGTGAATGTACTGCTGACAATAACTTAACAAAATAACAAAACGGCATCAACGGCATATATCTTGCTGATGGCCGATGCTTGTAATTGTTGATGGCCGATGCTTGTAATTGTTGATGGCCGATGCTTGTATATATATATATATATATATATATATATATATATATATATATATATATATATATATATATATATATATATATATATATATATATATATATATATATTATACATATATATATATATATATATATATATATATATATATATATATATATATATATATATATATATATATTATACATATATATATATATATATATATATATATATATATATATATATATATATATATATATATATATATACAGGGTGAGTCAGTTTTTTGTAGACAAACTTTAACAGGGGATAGAACGCACGTTTTTAAAAAGGAAAGTGCCTATAAAGATATGGCCGATCTAGCTTCCTAAGGAAGATACAGGGTGTTAAAATTTAATTTTTTTTTACATTAATGTGTAATATTTTCTGAACGGAATGATATATTCACTAAATATATTACTGCGACGTATCATAGAACGTCTTAAGTTAACTAAATGATGCACCCTTATTTCATTGCAAGCATCTCTAATGCGATTTTGAAGTTCCTCAAGTGTATTAACCGGAGTGGTATATACTATTTCCTTAATGAATCCCCACACAAAAAAGTCAAGTGGTGTTAAATCGGGGGATCTGGGAGGCCACGCCACTGGACCTCCACGACCTATCCACCTCCCTGGATAGTTATTGTTTAGCCAATTTCTTACATTTCTGCCATAGTGGGCCGGGCACCCATCAAGTTGAATCCAAGACTGTCTTCTTAAATTCAAAGGAATGACTTCCCATATATTACCATGGTGTTCTTCTAAAAATTGTAGGAAATTTTCTGAATTTACACGTTGTGGCAAGAAATAAGGTCCAAACACGTGGTTGCCGTAAATTCCAATCCAGACATTTGTACTAAATTCATGTTGAAAACTTCGTGGTCGAATGGCATGTGGGTTTTCATGTGCCCATACATGCAGATTGTGAAAATTTACTATACCACGACGAGTAAAACAAGATTCATCAGTCCACAGTATATTGGATAAGAAATCCCTATTATTTTGAATGGAGTTAAGAACCCACCTACAATAAGTAAGTCTTCGTTCAGCGTCACCTGGACATAAACCTTGACCAGGTTGAAAATGATATGGGCGTCTGTGATCCCGTTTTAAAACCCGGGAAATTTTACTTTGGGAAATACCAAGAGCAATAGCAGCACGTCGAGTACTTGTCGTTGGGTTCCTATTAAATTCCCGCAATATACGGTCTCTATCTCGTCCACGGTTGTTCTGTCGGCCCCCGGGTACATTTTTCAAACCCTGGTTAACAAATCGACGGTGGATACTCACAAAAACGGAATGATGAGGTTGTCGTCTATTTTGAAATCTTCTTCGATACTCCCTAGCTGCGTATCTTGAATTCCCATTTGCGAACCCATAAATAAAATGAATGTGGGCTTGTTCGCTATTTGTAAATGTAAACGGCATGTTACACTAATTAAAATCTGGCAAATCACATAAAATAACTTTTTAATCTTAAAAATAATAATTAATAACAGTGAAAATATTCAAGATGAAGCAAAATTGTTTGTAGATAAACTTGTAATACGTCAAACTGTCGTTTCAAAATACGACATAATGCTTACTTGTTTTCCAAGGAGTATAATATTTTGTTGCAATTATTACGTACAGTTACAAATACGCTAGTTTTAAATGGAAATTATTTAGCAAACAACAACAAAAATTGAAACAGAAATTGGTACATGCACAAGTTTAATAAAACTTAAAGGAAATTTTTAAGACTTTTGGCAACTGCACAATAATCTATTGTATTGTAAGTACATTTGTAATTTAACAGATTTCAACATATAAAAGTATTGTATTTGAGTAAGGCTTGATATAACAAATATTTATTTTGACTACATTGGAAAAAGATAAAGAATAAGAGATTTCGACTTTTTAGAATCCTTAACACACCATATTTAGGTAGGTTTCGTTGAAAGAATTAAATATTTAGCCGATAATTATTATTGCTAATAAATAAATTACTTAATTTAGTACCACATCAAACACTAAAAATCAAAATAACTAGGAACCGCACAGGAATTTCGAAACAGAAGAAGGGACATTATTTTTGTTAAACTGTATGTAGATAATGAAAATAACAGTTTTTTTTTAAATAGTCTTTGGCGTAAATGTTCTGTTTACGAAAGGGGTGGAGCACCCCTTCCACCCCGCCACTGTGCAAGTTTTTGGACATTCTTACCGCTTGTTTTATGCGCCTTAATTAATAGGCATTATCCCCCAAACATGAAAAAATCTAAGCGTTCGTTTATAAGTCATAAAGAAAATTCCAGAAAAAAAATATAATAACGACATTACACTGTCAGAGAAACAACGGCCAATATCTCTAAAACTGTCGTAGTTACAGCAAAATTACAAGAGATCAAAATTGTTACTAAGGGGCCGTTATTTTAGAAATATGTATCAGATAATGTCAGTGGCGTACGAAAAAAAAGTTCCATTATGCAGAAGTACCCGAAAAAAGTAACATCCACTATAGTATTTTCGACAGGAACAATACAACATGTTGATCATATGCAGGTTAAGATATGTGTAAAATATTTAGTGAATATATCATTCCGTTCAGAAAATATTACACATTAATGTAAAAAAAAATGAAACTTTAACACCTTGTATCTTCCTTAGGAAGCTAGATCGGCCATATATTTATAGGCACTTTTCTTTTTAAAAACGTGCGTTCTATCCCCTGTTAAAGTTTGTCTACAAAAAACTGACTCACCCTGTATATATATATTTATATATATACAGGGTGTATATATATATATATATATATATATATATATATATATATATATATATATATATATATATATATATATATATATATATATATATATATATATATATATATATATATATATATATATATATATATATATATATATATATATATATATATATATATATATATATATATATATATATATATATATATATATACATATACACTGCGCAACTTATTTAACGCACAACCAAAAAGTTAACTCAAATTTGACGTTATGTATTTTCGACCATTTTTGTTCGTTTTGGTCGATTTTTTTTTCAAATTGTAGGTTTTTCTCTTAGGAATATCACTGTCTTAGTTGTTTTGGTAAAACGAATGATTTTGATATTATACCAGGTGCTATAAAAATGTTATGTTTTTTTCCGAAATTTCAAAACGTCGTGTGGGCTATACAAGGTATTGCAAGTTATTGCAATTATAGCCAATTTAAAGCCCCATGTTTTTTCTACATTTTCTTTTTTCATTCATTTGTTTATCTCTGTTACTTCATAAAATATCCAATTTTTGAGTTGACGTGATTTTTATAAAATTTATTAACTTTCTTTTTTGTCAAGTGCTCATTATTTATTACTCATTATACTGGTTCAATGCCTCATTTTGCGTTCTGTTTTCCTTGATATCTTATAATTTATTGAGAGATGCAAGGTGTTTTAGAAGAGAAAAAGGTCTTAAAAGGACAAAAACTCAAAAAACATACCTAGAAAAATGGATTGCTTTAATCAATAAAACAACGAATAACAGGAAACAAAACAAAAGTAAATAGAGAATTAGTATCTGGTGTTTCCACCCCTTCCGCGAATGACCTCCCGACATCTTTGGTTCATACTTAAAACCAAAGTTCTGATTAGGTTCTGATCTAGGCCATTCCATAATTCGACTAGGCGTCCTTCCAATTCTTGTAAATTTTGGGGTTGTCGTCCCTCACTTCATGTGAATAAAAGCATATGGTGTTTCAAAACGGTGTATTTCATGAAGTAACAGAGATAAACAAATGAATAAAAAAAGAAAATGTAGAAAAAACATGAGGCTTTAAATTGGGTATAATTGCAATAACTTGCAATACCTTGTATAGCCCACAGAACGTTTTGAAATTTCGGAAAAAAACAACATTTTTATAGCACCTGGTATAATATCAAAATCATTCGTTTTACCAAAACAACTAAGACAGTGATATTCCTAAGAGAAAAACAAACAATTTGAAAAAAAAATCGACCAAAACGAACAAAAATTGTCGAAAATACATAACGTCAAATTTGAGTTAACTTTTTGGTTGTGCGTTAAATAAGTTGCGCAGTGTATATATATATATATATATATATATATATATATATATATATATATATATATATATATATATATATATATATATATATATATATATATATATGTGTGTATATATATTGTATAATAATGTAATTTTTACCCTATTTTTAGTGCAGATGCCAATGTACTGCTCAAGAAACCAGTGTAAAGTTTTTAGTGTATGGTGTGCACTTTACTAATTACATACCTACAACATATTTACTTTAATAATACTTCTATGTTCTAAAAAAATGTAAACTTACATGTTTATCTTTGAAATAATTCCTAAATCGTGTACTGGTTGTCCTTGAGGAAACGAGGAAGACATCCCTGCAATTCCTTCTGTGAATCTGTAATTGTAATTACATTGTACACATTATTTTAAATGACAAATCTTAACACTGTTAACCAACCTAGGCCATTTTTTCTCGAAGCAGCGATTTTAATACGCTGCGGGTTGGTTTGAACCGCTACATTTTCACGTCAAACCAATGACGTCACTCACGAAAGCGCTTTAACTATTTTGCTTGTGGTTTGAACCTGTCTCAATCAGCGGTTAGAACTTTTTTCAGAGTGGCAACCTTAAATTTTACCTTTCGTCGTGTAAACTATAGAGCATAAAAGTTACTATTTGAATCTGTTGTACCGTGATTTGTATTATAAATTTACTAAAAATAGTAAAAAATCATAGATTAATATTTTATAAACGGGTAAAAATGATACAAGTCCAATTGCAAGATGGTGAAGATTGCCTGGTTGTGGAGGTAGACGAGGAAACAGCTCACAATTTACAAGGTAATTATAAATATTAAGGAATTAAGTTAAATTGTCATAATTTTTTAACTTTACTGATACAGATCCAAATTATGCTACAAAATATTCAGCTATGATAAAGCAGCAACTTGAACATCAAAATGTGCACCCTAGTCACATTACAGAGCACACAGTCTCGGCGGAATCCACATTATGGAAAACAAAGCAAGGGAATCGTGTAGATCACGATGCTACATTGGCTTTTCTTGGTCTTAGAAGAGCCTACGATGGGCAGTTTAGGAACAACAAGATATCTAAAAATTGTTTATGGGCGAAAATTAGAGATAAGCTTAATGAAATGGGATATTTTGTCGGAAACGATATCGCTGTCAGAGAAAAATGTAGGCAGAAATTTGCTAATTTGCAAAGCGCCTACATGAAGATAAAAGAAAAACGCAACCGTACTGGGGAAGGGAAAGTTGAGAAATGCCCATATTATGATGAAGTTGGTTCTATTTTAGGAGATAAGCACAAAGTAGAACCTATATTACTGATAGACTCATTGAATATAATAAAATCAATCGCAGAAACAACCAAATTAGATGGTGCCCCTTCTGGCAGTGGACGATCGATAACAAAATCCATCACAGAAACATCCGAATTAGATGGTGCCCCTTCTGGCAGTGGACAATCGAAAATTTCCAAATTTAGCAACAGTGAAGAAATTCCGTCACTTCAACCTGCAACCAACGCACCATTACAATCTACCATCTATCATCAACCATCTACATCAAACACACCGTCACAAAATTGCAATAGATTTAATAAAATTAAAAATACAGTTAAAGCCCACACAACGAAAGCCAAAACGCTAGAGGAATTAATAGAAATACAAAGAGAAAATCAAGAATTGAGAAAACGCGAATTTGAAACGATGGTTGATATGTTTTCAAGTCAAGCTAGGAGTAGGCATGAGGAAACGATGGCACTAATTGCAGCATTTTCACAAGGATCTTCAAAGAAAAATAAAAAGCGAAAATATGATGGCAGCAGTAGTGATGAGTAGCCAAATAAAAAATATACTTTATTACATGTTTTATTGGTAGCACATTGTTATTAGTTAGGTACTAAACAGGAGTTATTATTTTATTTATGAGTTATTTATTATTTTTTTAATATTTATATTTCAAACTTTATTTTTTATTAATTTGTAGGTATGTGTAAATAAAGCACAATCACTAATAAACGTTTTATTAGTGACATTCCATTAGCTATAAATTGTTAGCTATTAAATCTCTTTTTGCAACTGCTACATTATTTTGTAAATTATCGTTATGAATATTAGGTTCTAGAATATCTTCTACATCTTCCATATCATAATTATCCCAAAAATCTATATTTACATAACAGAGATTATGTAAAATACAACATGCTGTTATAATCCTTATAGCTTTTATTACACTATTTGCATTGACATAACGTAAAATTCTCCATCGACTTTTTAAAATTCCAAATGGAAAAAATTCTCCACGGACATTCTTGTTTTGCTATGAACATAGTTGTGATGTCGCTGCACCTCTGTTAAATGGCCATTATCTCTAAAAATAATGTGAAATCAAATTATTTAAGTGAATTATTTTGCATACCTATATGGAGATATTAGCCAGTTTCGCAATGGATAGGCTGAATCTCCAAGGATATGAGAATCTGCATTATAAAAATATCTATCTATATTATGATTTTCTTCTATTTCTATATACAGAGCAGAATTGCGAAGGACCTAAAACATTAATTTGTGTAAAGTCGATAACTTCATGAGTTACTTTAATTACTATAGGTACCTACCCTACTATCGTGAACGGATCCTGGTGTTCCAATATTGGTATAAATGAATATTTTTTGTGGACTAGCAACGGCTTGCAACTTAATTGAATGGTTCATTTTTCTATCAATGTAGCTCTCTTGTTGATCCAATGGGGCTTTAAAAGGTATATTACAAACATCAATAGCGCCAATCACACCTATAAATAATGATAATGACAAATGCAACATTTTTTCAGGTCATTGACAATAGGATACCTGGATAACCTCCTTGATCTTCACAGCCTTGTTGAATAGTTTGAGCTTCCTCCATATTGGGCCAAACAATATAACTATCTTGAAGATGTATGATTCGAGTTAGTATAAATTCTGTGGATTTGTGTACACTAGATACAGCAACATTAAACCTGTCTGCTACTGAAAGCAATACTTCTCCTTTTCCAAGCCACCATAATGTCATTAATAATTGTTGTTCAGTTGTAAGCGGTGGATGTAACCCTCCCTTAAAATACCTGTCTTCACAATATAAATTATGTAGAAGCTTATTAAATGTGCCTTTTGACATGCGAAATAACGAAAGGAAATCATAATCTAAATAGCGATCGAGCCATACATCATAAAAGCCAGGCATTCTACAATGGTCTATGTTGAAAATAATTGCTGGCAGTGTGGATTCAATGGCTTCATCTTCATAATTTTTCATCATATGTCTAATCAGAATTATTTGTTGCTGAAAATCTTCAATACCATGTCTCATTAAGGGCAGCAGTAATAATATATCTTCCTGATTCATTTCTTGTAATTGATTTCACCCTCAACATCAAATATGTAACACAACACTTCTCGACAGGTTATGTTTGAAAGTTTGAATGTTTGTTTATTATTGATAAACTGATAATTGACAGTTGCTTTGCTTGCTGGTTCAAAAACAAGCATTTTTACGAGCTTTGGAATAGTGACGTCACCATTAAAAACGGTTAAACCACCACCACGCAGCGGGTTAATCCAGAAAAAATAGCCCTAGTCTCTAAACAAGTCCGAAATATGAAAACAGGCCTCTCAGGCTTTAGTTTTAAGAAATGCACGGCTTCTATTTCCCCAATTCTAGATCTAGAATCAATGGGCCAGGGGCTCTATTCTCAACCACTCGCGTTACTAGAAACCCTTCGCAAATGACGTCAGAGGCGATTTTTAGGATTCTTAACTCCTCGCGCCTAGGCGTATGCGCGTTGAGACAAGCAAGAACTCCTCGCGTTGCAGCGGGCGGTGTAAACCACTTGTTTTCTTGGCAATTGAGGTTACGTCGTATGTTTTGAGTTCCCAACAATAATTATATTAACATTTTTTCTTTGCATTTATGTTTCTTTTGTAAAATATGGACGACTTAGTGTATTTGAACTTTTTTGAACCATATATACAAGTGGGTATGACAACAGTTTCTTTAAATATTGGGTTGAGGGTATGCTAATTCCGAGGCTAATCATACTTTAGATAGGCATCTACCTATAGACCTACATAATATGTAGGTATTTTATATAAAAATGGTAAAACAAAATAATAATCATTGTAGTT
>CAXKVY010008701.1:0-20897 GCA_964058915.1 Tetropium fuscum | reverse complement strand
TTAACTGTGAACAGTGTTACAGACTACTGAAACCGTTCCAATGAACTGTTGCATTAAGTAATTTTAGTAAATGTTTATTAGAAATCTGAATCATTGCAAAAAATTATCGACAATGTCGTCTTTACAAGAAGCAAAGAAAATAGCTGCCTATCAAGCCGTAGATAACCATGTAAATTGTGGAAATTTAGTCGGCATAGGTAGTGGTTCTACTGTAATATTTGCTGTGGAAAGGTTAGCTGAACGAATGAAACAAGAAAATCTTAAAGTTCAATGCGTTCCCACATCTTTTCAAGCAAAGCAGCTAATAATAAAACACAAGTTACCACTAACCGATCTGGATATAAACCCACATCTAGACGTGTGCATCGATGGGGCAGATGAAGTAGATTCTAACCTATATTTAATCAAAGGTGGCGGTGGATGTTTACTACAGGAGAAGATAGTAGCAAGCTGTGCGAAACAGTTGATAATCATAGCGGACTATACTAAGAACTCAAAGCAATTGGGAGACCAATATAAAAAGGGTATTCCTATAGAGGTATCACCTATGGCTTATGTTCCTATAAAGCATAAGATAGAAAAACAATATGGGGGCAGAGCTGAAGTACGAATGGCTATGATGAAAGCCGGTCCGGTAGTCACAGACAATGGGAACTTCATCTTGGACTGGAAAGAATATAAACAAGACTTTGACTGGAGTAAAATCAATACAGAGCTTTTGTTGATCCCTGGAGTTGTTGAAACTGGCCTATTTATTAACATGGCCTCAAAAGCATACTTCGGGATGGCTGACGGATCTGTAAAGTCTCAACAATAAGTATCCTGAATGTAACCTTTCAGTAAAGCATTTCAAAAGACCTAGGTTTAGGTATTAAAAACAAATTAAATATAAGGGATATTATATAAATGTTATTTTTATAGTAAAAGCACTGATGTAATTTTTTTAACTTGTAGGTACTTATAGGTATATATTTACGAATACTATTGAAATGAACACTATCAAGTTAATTTTTCACAACTTTACATGAAAAGGTGCAATTTTTTTGTATCTTGAGATTAAATTGATCATTAGATAGATAATCAATTACTAATATACCTAGATTGTGAATCGTGAAGTAGGTGAGAAACTGGAATGATTCTAATTTGACATAAATTGTTCTCTGTAAGTTATCATATGGGTTATACATATATGTTAGGTACATGTACCTATATAAAAATAAAGAATTTATCTTTCATTCAAATTTTCATTTTACTAAGGGTAATATTTTCACTTCCTGATAAAGTTATTTGAATGATATATACCATGGCAACTATTGTCGACTTAATCCTATGCAAAGTACCTACCACCTACCTAATTATTTGCAAGATAAATTTATCATGAGGTGAATAAACCAGTCCTTATTAATACAATACATACACTGCTTTTCAGATATAATAAAATAACTTCTTGCATGCAACCACAAAGATAGTGATAAATATTAAAAATAGTACTTAGTTGCTTAATAGTAGGTAGAAATACACGCTTGGATATGATAATAGTTACATTCATTATTACGCATCAAAAGCTTATTATATAGTTTAAGTACATATAAAAATCTTTGAAAAGTATATTTCTCTAATCAAAAACAATGATTCATAATTTGTAGGGACACTGAATGGCTGATTTCTCAATTTAACGAAATGTCATTGTGGTCTGTTACAAATATAACACCAATAAAATAACGTTCTGCCTTCTGCCGAGTATGCAAACACAAATAAATCTCCTCTGTAGCTGATAGATATCAAGAAAATAAACTATATAAAGGATAATATAGAAATATGTTACCACGACAGAAATTAATATAAACTTGTCTTTTTCATGATTCTAAGAAATTCTTCTTGATTTATCTCACCATCCCCATCTCTATCTGCTTCATCGATCATTTCCTGAAGCTCCTCATCAGTTAGGTTTTCCCCTAGTTCTTTAGCAACACGCTTCAAATTCTTAAAGCTAATTTTCCCTGTCTCATCATCATCAAACAACCGAAATGCTTTCAAAATCTCTTCCTTGGAGTCCTTCTCAGCCATTTTAAGTGACATCAGTTGAAGGAAATCATCAAAGGAAATTTTACCCGTGCCATCTTTATCTATTTCAGCAATCATTCTTTTAATTTCTTCTTTTTTCGGCTCGAAACCGAGGGCACGAATAGCTACTTTTAGATCCTTAGCGTCTATTTTGCCAACTCCGTCACTATCAAATAAATCAAAGGCTTCTCTAATATCAACTTTTTGTTCCTCGCTTAATTCAAACTTTGGTCCAGACTTTTTTCTTGGAGCTGTAGCAGATTTTTTCAAAGTTCCTGCTTGTGACTATAAAAATCAAAGGGACAGGAAATAACTAAGTACTATCATAAAAATTATTTCAAGCTTACCATACTAAATATTCAGTGATATGCGATTGATAATAATTACAATATGGCAATCGATCAAACAACTTGTACCTATTTTTTTTTTAATTTAAATACCATGGAGAGAAAATAAACAAAATTCTGGAGCCTGTCCCAATTTTGCAACCTGTAACCGATTTCTTGCCACCATACCGGTCGCAGAAAAGTAAGCCGACTAATTCTTATTATAATACCAATTAGTTACGCAGCTAGTTTAGCGAAACTTCAATTCAATAACAGCTAGGTGTTAGGTAATTCGAATGAGGACTATTTTTATTCTAAAGTATTTAATTGTTTAATATTTTTCGAATATTACAAAATAGTATGACGTCATATAATAATATATGAACGATATGAACAGCTACAGAAAATCGACAATCATCCACAAGTAAAATCCCCAGAAAACAGAGGAATCTGTCTGTTATCTGAGTAAAAACCTAGGAAACCTAAAATTACTAAATATTCCCGGACAAGCGACAAGCATAAAAGTGTATAGTTTGTGATGAAGATGAAGCCCATGAATTCCCGCCGTCTTTCCTTCTAGTTTTTGTAATATACACGGCTGAAATTTTTGTACTTATCAATTTGAGTAGAAATAAGTGTATAATACATATTCAAGAAATATGTCTAAAGCAGAGGAAGCTGCAGAAACAGTGGAAACAACAGCTGAGGCCGGCGAAACTTCTGAGAATGCTTTGGTTATTACTGTAAGAAAGCTTTGTTTAATAATAAATCACCAAAATATTGTTATACTAATAAGATTATAATTTTAAGGAGTTGGGTCAAAATGAATCATCATCTGATACTACATCTAAAGGTGATGACTTCGATACCAAAGTTGCGTCCGATAGAGGCAAAAGGTTTGACTATTTATTAAAACAAACTGAGATATTTTCCCACTTTATGAATCAGGTGAAAACACCTACTAAGAAGTCTGGAAGGCCTAAGAAAGAAAAGAAGGAAGAAGTACCAGAGTAAGTATGTTGTTTGATTGTCAGTGTTTGTGTTAATTTTTTTGGTTATATAGTCATCGGCATCGAAAAACTGAACAAGAGGAAGACGAAGAATTACTGGCTGAAACAAATCAAAAATGCAAACCTACTATAAGATTTGATAGCTCTCCATTTTTTATTAAAAATGGTGAAATGCGAGATTACCAGGTCCGAGGTTTAAATTGGATGATATCTCTTTATGAGAACGGGATTAATGGCATACTTGCTGACGAGATGGGTTTAGGAAAAACCTTGCAGACCATTTCCCTTCTTGGTTTCATGAAGCACTACAAAAATACTCCCAGTCCTCACATTGTCATCGTACCAAAGTCCACTCTGTCCAATTGGATGAACGAGTTCAAAAAATGGTGTCCATCGCTTAGGGCTGTATGCCTGATTGGTGATCAAGAAGCTAGGGTAAGTACAGAAGTCAGGAAACAGCATGACGTACTTTGTTCTTCTGTTGCTAATTAGTTGTGACAATATCTGCAATCTTACAACTAATTTGTGCGATCCGCACAGCAAATTAGCATGACGATTTCATGAACTAACCCTCTTATGGACAATTTTTTGCAAATCATGTTACTATCATTTATTAGTGATTTCTTTGATTACCAGTAATTTGCAATGATCTCCAATTGTTAGGTACCATATTATGGTTTCCACATAATTCTCAATTGTTCTGATGATTACTAGCCGATTTCCAAGCTTTAGTTGATTGATAGTTGATAGATGATTCCAAGGCAATTATTGAATGATTTTCAGTTTTTAAAAGTTAACCTTTAGTTAACATAAATATTACTTATTCACGTAGTGCGGTTTTCGGGAAATCAGATCCAATTTACTTATTTTATACCTCAAGGTTTGGGAGGTTCTAAAACGTGTTGTTAAAATATTGCTTTATTTTGAGGCAAAAAGAAACTCTTATCTCGTCAGTATTATTATCAGCTCGAGGTATAATAAGCAACTTTTTAGCAACAAATTCTGAGCCGGTTCAGTATTCGATTAGTTGGAAGTGTCGCTAGTTGGAAGTGTTGGAAGTTCACGTACATAATGGAACCTTTTTATTATTTCAGAGTACCTTCATTAGAGAAATTTTGATGCCTGGTGAATGGGATGCATGTGTTACTTCATATGAGATGTGTATTAAAGAGAAATCGGTGTTTAAAAAATTTAACTGGCGTTACATGGTAATAGATGAGGCGCATCGTATAAAAAATGAAAAATCTAAACTGTCTGAAATCTTAAGAGAGTTTAAAACGACCAATCGTTTATTGCTTACTGGTACCCCACTGCAAAATAACCTCCATGAACTTTGGGCTTTGCTGAACTTTTTACTCCCAGACGTATTCAATTCCGCTGATGACTTTGATGCTTGGTTTAACACCAACCAGTGTCTTGGAGATAATCAGTTAGTAGAACGTTTACATGCTGTTTTGAAACCTTTCTTGCTAAGAAGATTGAAGTCAGAGGTAGAAAAGAAGTTAAAGCCCAAAAAAGAGGTCAAGGTTTATGTAGGGTTAAGTAAAATGCAACGTGAGTGGTATACTAAAGTCCTTATGAAGGATATTGACATTGTTAACGGAGCTGGAAAAGTTGAGAAAATGCGACTGCAAAACATTCTAATGCAGCTTCGGAAATGTACAAACCACCCTTATTTGTTTGATGGTGCTGAACCCGGACCACCATACACCACTGATGAGCATCTCGTTTATAACTGTGGCAAATTGGTTTTGCTAGACAAATTGCTCCCTAAGCTTAAAGAACAAGATTCCCGCGTTCTTATTTTCTCACAAATGACACGTATGTTAGATATATTGGAGGATTACTGCCACTGGAGGCAATTTCAGTACTGCCGTTTGGATGGTCAGACGCCTCACGAAGACAGGCAGAGGCAAATTAACGAGTACAATGAAGAAGGTAGCACTAAATTTGTTTTTATGTTGTCGACAAGAGCTGGTGGTCTTGGTATTAATTTAGCTACTGCCGACGTAGTCATAATTTATGACTCTGACTGGAATCCACAAATGGATCTGCAGGCTATGGACAGAGCCCATCGTATTGGTCAGAAAAAGCAAGTCAGAGTTTTCAGGTAAGATTAAATTTACTAACAAAAATCATGAATTATATTGCTATATCCTGCGATCAAAGATATACACTCTCCAACAAAAACATTGTGCCTAATCAAAATTTTGGATGTTTAATTGATCATATTAGTTAGGTTAGGAAAATCCGGGCGCGAAATTTGAAATCGGTTCCTAAACATGTTTGAACAAATTTGAACAAAAATTGGTAATATTTTTATTTTGATAATGTTTAATTAAGCTTTGCCACTCTCAGGCAATTAAAATATCAAAAAATGTATTTATTCAACTTATTTCACTAACAGACTTTCTATCACGACTACAGACACGGTTAACTTGAGTCCCTGTAAGACAACAATTCTTTAATTTTTAAAATATGAGCCTGCGCCAATTTGAGATCCTATCCTAACTAATATTGCCTCCTTTATATATTTAATTTTGGAATCTTTTTTGGTTTTTTTATTTTTTTTAACCGTTTGTAGATAAATGAGGTTATATTATTTTAATAACGAACATTTTGTTGCTTAGAAGGTGTTATACTGGAGTAAATTAAAATGTTCAAGTTCAAAACATCCTATGGAAAATTTCAGGCACTGAATTTTATTAATCACTTTGCTTTAAAGGTGCATATTATTAAGTATATTCTGAGCATATTTTATTAGTCACATAATGATCCCTGTTTCCCTTGGTCATGCCATAACTTCAGAATGACTACCTAGTTCATTAATTTTTTTTTAAGTTTTCTAATGCTTTGTAGAAGGTTCATACGAAATGAAAAATTGTGCAGAAAACTTTATGACTACTTCGAAGTTTATAATCATTGGGTTGTTCCATTTTCGTCGTTACTCTCGAAGACAGGACAACGTCTGTCGGGTCAGCTAGTTGTTAAATAAAACGAACATTTTAAAGTTATTGAATGCTGGTACGATACAAAAAAGACGGCAATTCACGGATGTTCTTATTCTGATAATAGAAATCCACATTTCTCTTTGAATCAGCTAGTTTATGCTGATATTTTGGAAAACAATAGAATTGCTATTTTGTATGTATTTTTACAACTACTTTTACAAAATTAACCTCAAATAAACGTCAAAAAACCATGAATTTAATTTTTAACGAACAATCAAACTAGTACCAATTACACTTATGGCATTTTTTTGTATTACTTGAAATTGAATTTGCTTCTTGTAGGTACTTAAACCGTTGTTACCAAACCGGTTCATTTTGGAAATTAGAAAGGGAAATTAAATTATGTCCAATAAACTTCAAACAAATTATCAGCACACTGGTATTTCACACTGGAATATTCTTATTTCATTGAATTGTTTTCCGAATACAACTTGTGCTCTCAGTTTTGCTTCAATATTTGTTATTCATTCATCATTGCTGTTTTTCACTCATTGCTGTTTTTGGAAAATAATTACTTGCGCTTCTCGCTAATAATTATTTTCTTCACAGCAGCGACTTCAGAATGACAAATGTTATCGGCCAAACCCAGGGCACTTGTCGTATTATATATGGTAATATTGCATATCAGACATGATTATTTAACATCTTATTCTTCCTTATTCAAACCTTTGCCACAGAGCGTGCACGATCTTCAACGAAATGTTCGTAATAGAAATAATGCAGTACAATCGCAATAAATGTATGTGCAAATTGTTAAAGTCATAAAAATCAAATTAGAAAGAAAAGTGAGGCAAAATTGTAATGGCGGAATTTTATGTATCATTATAATACCTAACTCTCTTTAGGTTCATTACTGAAAATACTGTGGAAGAAAAGATCGTAGAGAGAGCAGAGATCAAATTGAGGTTAGATAAGTTAGTTATACAACAAGGACGACTTGCGGATTCAAAAGCGCAATCCTTGAATAAAGATGAGATGTTAAGCATGATTCGACATGGGGCTAATCATGTCTTCGCCTCTAGGGATTCCGAGATTACTGAAGAGGATATTGACACCATTCTAGAAAAGGGAGAAGCAAAGGTAAATAAGATATTGTCCTTAATGTTGCGATAAAACTCTCATTGATAGAGTTTTGCTTGTGGTTAGTATTTTGCCGTGGCTAATTAATTTAGTCATGCATTAAGGCGGGGATTTTCTATATATAGTTTTACCGTCTAACAGAGGTTCAGACGAGGACAAAAATCACTAGGAAAAATTAACATAATTGTATATTATTATATTGTGTGAACATATTCACAATGGTTGCCCCTACTGAGCGAGACAATAATCAATATAATATTCCAGAATATGGAAATCTGGGTTTAACTAGATTTTTTTAATTTTATTATAATGCTTTATAGCCACTAATGTGTAAAAAACATTTAAATGCATGAGGCTTTTTGTCAGTCTACAGGGTGTCTCAAATTGGTCATGTAAATAAATTAAATATATTGTTTATTGCCATTTAAGGATATGTTTAAAAAGTATGAGTTGTTTTAATAACTGGTCGTCGGAAGATTAAGATGTCCTAATTATGTAGCAGTACACAAGCCGCGAAAAAGGAAGGACATTTTTGGTGCACCCATATATTATCAGTAATCACGACCAAATATGTTATCAAGCCACAAAAGAGTTACAAGTGCATCCTCAAAAATTCCATATGTTCTACTGGTACAATTTTTGCAGAACTAAACTGAGATTATAGGTATCGCTCACAAACAATTTACCAAAATACCACACAAATAATATTTTGGTATTTTTCGACTTCTTACGCAAATCGATTGTTTGTTGTCATTTTGCTATTTACACAATGCTCACTATTAGACGACTGAACAGCGAGTGATTAGCAGAACTTATCGTATGCAACTTTGGTTGAGTGTGTGTATATAAATATAAAAAGTTGCTTGCATTCGGTTTCATGAATCCGGTATACTTGGTGTGAGAGCTGCCTTAGACTTACATTCAGTCCAAGAACCAACCCTAATAACTAATATTTTTCATCAGAACTTTTTAACAGATCAACATTTCTTTATTTAAAAATTTGATATCAAAGATGGCTTCCATGTGCAACTTTTTTGTCTCTTGTGTGTTCTTCGCAAAATTGATAGTTTGCTCACAAAATAGTTAAATGAACACATACCTGTTCAAATTAATTCACTGAGGGGTTATGATTCAGTGAAAGAGTCAAGTAGGCTGTTGTCAAATAAAGTCAAGTAAAGTAAAACAAATAATGATGACAAATGTTGCAAGTGTTCTTTTTTTGTCTCTAGAGTTTTATAAGAATTAAAAACATTTAAGAATTTTTTTTAATTTATCGCCATTTAGTCAAAATAAATACAGATTTTTAAAATGTTAAACTATACTGTACTTGTATTGTAACTTCCTAGAGGTTAGAGAAAACAAGAAGAATGTCAGTAACTTTATTTGACAACAGCCTACCTAACTGTTTCACCGAATAAAAACCACTCATTGAATTATTTGAAAAGGGATTTGTATAATTTAATTTTTTGTGAAGCAACTAATTTTGGGAAGAAAACTGAAGAAACAAAAAAGTTGAAAATTATCTATGAAAGTCATCTTTGCATATTAAAATAAAGAAATGTCGATCTGTTAAAAAGTTTTGATCAATAATATCACAGAGTATTTTTATCCACTTGTAGTAGTATCTCAAGTCTCAAGGTTACAAAAACTGCCACAAACTTTAACTTTTTTAGTGCAAGTTGTCCTCCAAATTTAGTGTTTTTTAAAATCTTCCTTCCATAGTGGTGAAAATTAGTAAATAAATTCAATTTTTTACCCCAACTGCGAGGGCTATGACAAAATATATGGAAGAACCCCATTAATTTTTGTTGAAAATTCAGCTCTTAAAATATTCTGCATCGATTAAGAAACACCCTGTATATCTTTACTCATACTATAACCACCATGTTTGCACCTCTGTGGCTTGTATTATATAACTTATGACTAAATAAGAAATACCTCATTCTTATTTTTCTGCAGACAGCGCAACTGGCACAAAAGATGGAAACGTTAGGGGAATCATCTCTGCGCAATTTCACCGTTGACACACCCACCGAATCAGTATACCAATTTGAGGGAGAAGATTACCGTGAAAAGCAAAAAAGCATAGGTCTCAGTACCTGGATAGAGCCACCGAAACGTGAACGTAAAGCAAATTATGCGGTGGATGCTTACTTTAGGGAGGCTCTACGAGTATCAGAACCTAAAGCGCCAAAAGCTCCACGTCCGCCTAAACAACCCATAGTGCAAGACTTCCAGTTTTTCCCTCCAAGGTTGTTTGAGCTGCTTGATCAAGAAATTTATTACTATAGAAAGTCTTTAGGGTACAAGGTTCCTAAGAACTTAGAGTTGGGGCCTGATGCTTCCAAACAGCAGAAAGAAGAGCAAAGGAAAATTGACGAATCTGAACCTCTAACTGAAGAGGAACAATTAGAGAAAGAAACATTACTAACGCACGGGTTTACTAACTGGAGTAAACGAGACTTTAACCAGTTTATTAAAGCTAATGAAAAGTATGGCAGGGACGATATAGAGAACATTGCTAAAGACGTAGAGGGTAAGAGTCCTGAAGAAGTCATGGAATATTCAGCCATATTTTGGGAGCGTTGTCATGAGTTGCAGGATATCGATAGAATCATGGCTCAAATTGAAAGAGGGGAGGCCAAAATTCAACGACGAGCCAGCATTAAAAGAGCACTTGATGCCAAAATGGCGAGATACCGCGCACCATTCCATCAACTTAGAATATCATATGGAACAAACAAAGGTAAGAATTACATGGAAGAGGAAGATAGGTTTTTGGTCTGTATGCTGCATAAACTGGGCTTTGATAGAGAAAATGTATACGAGGAGCTTAGGGCGGCAGTTAGAGCTTCACCACAGTTCAGGTTTGACTGGTTTTTAAAGTCAAGAACGGCTATGGAACTGCAGAGAAGATGTAATACACTGATTACACTGATCGAAAGAGAAAATGCGGAGCTGGAAGAGAGGGAAAGGAGTGAAAAGAAAAAGAAGGCTTCTAGGTCCTCGTCCATAGCTGGAACCCCCACTCAAGTCTCGTCAAAATCCTCGCAGAAGCGAAAGAATGATAGCACTGGTAGCGCGGTTGAGAAAAAGAAAAAGAAGAAATGAAACTTACATCATTCTATTTTTTCCGTTAATTTTAATTTATGATTGTTTGCATGAATGATTCAGTGTGAGGTTTTTATGTAATTAAGTACTTCAACGTACCAACATATTATTGTACCGAATAAAAATATTTCAAAATAAAGTTTTTCTTAATGTTTTAATTAGCCCAGGAGCCAGGAGTGTTAGGTTTTAACCCGGAAGTAATTATTGTAAAGCTGGAAATTTGCATGTGTTCTACTTGATGTGCTGAACAAAACATACCAAAAATCCCAAACCCTCTCGTGCTGGCTTCCTGGAATTCGAGGGTATCAAAGTCCTGAAATCCTGGAGAACCGTTCATATATACTGGAACAAACGTAGGGTAAGAACCGTTTGCTTACATCCTTCGGGATGGTTCCAAATGAAACTAGAATGAATCAGCTATCTTTTAAGCAGTTGCTATAACTCAACTTTCGAAAGCACAGGAAACCGTAAAACTGGGGAAAGTAAAAAAAAATCACCCTTTTTTGTAAGTAAGTAAATCGTTTATTTCAACAAAGGATAGTACAAAGTACAAAAATCTGTGACACCAAGTACACTTGCACATCCATTTATTCATTATTCACTGACAATATTCTAGTTTACTTTTTCTAAGGTTTACATAAAATATTCACCCAATAAATATGGTTCCTTGTGACAGAAAAGCGTGTAAGGACCTTCAAAATACTAGATTGTTCTTTTTAATGGTAATTGGTAAATGGTTGCATATTCTCAAACAACGATAAAAGGTTCCTTTGAAATTTTGATTTTTTATGTATTCGATAGTCAGTCATCTTTAAATCGTGTAGGGTGTTGATGTGTTTTTTTGCAGTTATGAAAATCATTTCGATTGTTAACTAAGAATTTGATAAATATAGGTAGCAGTTGTTACTATTGAATTAGCTTTAAATTTGCCTCAACCTGAATCTTCAGCCTTAATAATTCATTATTCTTATAACCCGTTTCTGACATACAAATATTCTGTCAAGTTCTGAAGAACTTCCCCAAACTGCCTCAAACTTTTGTGCGGAATAGAAAGGACCCTGCACGGATAATACGGAAAATGGCCCTCGGTGAAAATGTCCCATATTCCAGGATATTATCCAAAAATCGATTCTCATCAAAAGTCTCCCTGGGCCCGAGGTCCAAAAACGCGATCCACCGGAGTTTTTCAAACCTAAGCTGATGAGTTGAAACGAGCAAACGCACTGCTTTTCCGACCCTCCGCTTGTAATATTCCATCATCCATCTGTACAAATCATATATGCTATATGTAAAGGGTCCGCCAATAAGCGCGCTCGATCTTTAAAATGAAATAAAGCAAGTTGTGTGAGAGGTATAAATGAAATTTATTTTTTGTTTGAAAGAGTATTCGAAGGCATTATGTATGGAAAATAATATCGGTCAAATGTCCACCTCGGCCTCGCTGGGTGGCGCGCATACGAGAAGTCCAATTTTCAATGACTCTGGCGCACAAATCGGGCTGTATTTCATCGATGGCGTGGCGTATGTTGACTTTGAGGGCATCAGTGTTTTGTGGTTGGTTTGCGTAGACCTGTGATTTAAGAAAACCCCACACGAAATAGTCTAGTGGGGTTAAATCGCACGATCTCGGTGGCCAGTTGATGTCGCCTCCGCGCGAGATAACCATTCCTCCGAAGCGCTCGTGCAGAAGATCCATTGTGGCGCGCGCTGTGTGGCTCGTAGCGCCGTCCTGCTGAAACCACATATCCTCGACATCCATATTGTCGATTTCATGCCAGAAAAAGTTCGTTATCATGGATCTGTATCGTTCGCCGTTTACCGTGATGGACACACCATCGTCGTTCTCGAAGAAATACGGCCCGATGATGCCTCCGGCCCAAAATCCACATCAAACAGTTACCTTTGCTGGGTGCATTGCGACCTGGTGGACCTCCTGTGGATTGTTCTCGGCCCAATAACGGCAATTCTGCTTGTTGACATTCCCATTTAACCAAAAATGTGCCTCATCGCTGAAGATGATTTTGCGACCAAAATCGGGGTCGACTTCCAACTGCTCTAAAGCCCAATCAGCGAAGATACGGCGCTGTCTATGGTCGTTTATTTTGAGCTCTTGTGTCAGCTGGATCTTGTACGGATGCATGCCCAAATCCAGATGCAAGATTCGGCGAAGTGATGTTTCCGAAAGGCGGAGTTCCTGTGCGCGACGTGAAATTGACTGTCGCGGATTTTCACGCACACTATCGCGCACAGCGGCGACATTCTGGGCAGATCGGACGTTTCGACGACGCGTCGGTGTTGGCTGATTGTTCACCGAACCGGTTGCCTCGAATTTGTTAATCAAACGACGGATAGTAGACTCAGCAGGACGATCAATTGCACCGTAAAATTGGCGGAGCGCGCGGAACGTTGCTCGAACCGAAGAATGATTTTCGTAATAAGTTTTAACGATTTGCACATGTTGCTCGCGGCTGAATTGGTTCATGGTGATTTGTGAAGATACACTGAATAATAACAACTACGTTTGCCAACTCTACCACAAACAACATGGCCGCCATGAGCTGTCAAAGATCGAGCGTCCCTATTGGCGGACCCTTTATATATCAAGATTGTAATATATAAATACACATAATACTCTAGTATCTTTTCTCTGTCTCTCCTTGCCTTTACAAAGCGAAGGAGCAAAAAGAAACAAAATATTTTTGTTGAAAAAAGTTTGAGACTAGTTTAAGGTAAAATGAACTATTATAACATGAGATAAAGTGGACCACCGTGGGGAAAGGTGGTCCACTAGCATACACTTATGTCCCTGGGTTCTACTGCGCTCTGCAACCACAAGGACAATCCATCTGAGAGGCACTGCTGCTTCGATCATTTTGTATAGATGCAGAGGGGTCAGTGGATCAAAGGGAGATGGGTTTACTTGGGGAGATCAGAGTTTATATGGAGATATCAAAGGGAGATGGGTTTACACTTTACAGCACATGTATTTTGGCAAATTTTTAAATAATGGTAATATTGATCTATACCATTTTGTGCATTGGTGTTAAAAATTATTGGTATTTAAATAAATTTTTATTATATTCTTAAAATATTACCATTTGTCAATTCCATTTGTATTCTGATTTAAAATGTGCCTATTTTATTTTCTATCACCACCAACTTTTCAAAATCCGCACAGGATGATTAATGTGATCAAGGAAATGTGATGTGATTAAGGAAAATCCGCACAGGATGATTAACCTTCTTTCTCAGTTTAAAACAAAAAATGTTGGATGAGATTTGTAATTTACCTATTTGGCGTTTTCCACAACACAACTCAGTACAATAATTACTATATGATTTGTTTCTGGAAAGACAATAACGCACTCATAGGTGTTTTGGGTTATTCAAATTTTATCACATTTTAACCAATTAGACACGTGTTACTTCCTCACCATCTCACGAGGAAGAAAGGTATGGGTATGTCTTAGGTAATAATACACCGTATCTTGAAATAAAAGAACGGTCCCAGCAGGATGTTTTTCCATATTTCTGCAAATAATATGATTAACCTACATTTTGGAAAAGGCCAGCTCGGTGGTGACCTGGGTTTTTTAGTAATTTCACGGATTTCACAGTGCGAACTGGCCATGGCTGATTGCAAACGCTAAAAATAAGGAAATAAGAGTACTAGTAGTGACACCTACCTGAAAAAGTTATCTGGAGCAATTTGACTGAAGCCTTAAGGGAACAAATAAAAATACGGCATATATTTCATGCCCATATTTTATTCTATAGGCATGCGTTTGTTTATTTCGTTGCCAGGTGGAACTTGAATATACTTTAGTACAATTTGCAAATAAATTATTTTCACCAATATAATGGTTAACATATCTGACTAGTTTTAAAAGATAACTCAATTTAAATAGATGGTCCAGATTATATACATAAGTAAAAAGTTAATATTTAAATAAATACTAAAAACATAGAATTTTTTTAAATTTATTTAGTAAAATGCATACCAAAATATATGGATATGGATTTCTTAGATTTAATCTATAAATCTGTACATAATACTAAATACAATGTTCGTAAATCAACATAAGTAAGCAACCAAAGAATACACGTTATAAAAATAAATTACATATATAAAAAATATAATCTGCATAATTTACGTACATTTCTAATCTTTATATACTGCACTCGCTAAAAGTTTTGAATGATAGAAGTAAGTATCATTTATTCCGTTGAGTTGAGACACAACTGACATTCTAAATCTCTAAAAAAAATGGGGAAAGCCATTACAAAACAATGGCGAGTTAATTTTGGAAAACTGATCGGAAATAGGTAGTTCTATTATTATTATTCCAAACCTTTAAAAATCCATATCTCAGGTACTCAGGTAGGTACTAGCAGTCAAAATGTAATAATTAGTATGGTTGCTGAAATCAAAATTTAAAAACCTATCCAAATCTGTAAAAAAGAGTCATTTAAAAAAATATCGATGATATCATTATGCGAAGACAGAGGGCGTACGAAACATGAAAATTATCCGGTAGTTATCCATTTAAAAATATAAAATTAACCTGTCCGCCTTATTTCCGGAAAACTCATTGGATTAAAAGATACTTTCATTATTTCAAACTTTTGAAGCACACTGTATGTTACCCTACCTTGACATACACAATACCTACATAAGGATAAAAAAGCAATGTCATTTAGAATATGTCAATTGTTCGGCAACCTTATATATAAAAAAATACAGTGTAACCGTACATATTACACTTAATATTTGGGTGTCCATATGCAGATATCATGTTTAATTAATATACATTTTAACCACTGTTTTAGGTAAGTAAAGCATTTCAGCAAATATGGATATATATAAAATTTGTTTTGTATACACAGAAAAGTAATTCTAATTCACTGTTAAGAAATTGTGACTATTACTACCTAAAACTAATAAACTGATAAAAAATCTCTTTGGTCTAGGATATAACAATCTGAGGTGTATATAAATTAATATATCATTAGTTGTTTGATTTAAGTGAAATAGGTCTTTGGGTACTATACTAAATAATCCTACCTAATTTAAAATATTATCACATAATGTTTATGCCTGTTGCACAAATAAAAATTTAGCCTGACTCCTACTTGGTCAGAATGCGGTTTTAGTTTATAACTTGTTTAAAAAAGGTCAAGGTGTATGAATTCACATTCCTACTCGAATTATTATTTATACCTTATCATTTGCCTAAATTTTACTTAAAGGCATTTTATCAGCTATCTGATCACTGGTACAATCATTTAAACAAATGTTCTGTAAATAATGGTGGTAATGTACTGGCTCATTTAGCGTTTGTTTAATTTGATCCACAAAGTCAAGTAAGTCGCAGCATGCATCAGACACCACACAAAAACAATCAGAGAAATATTTGATACTAAATCTACTTGTGTCATGTCCATCTCTGCCAAGAACTTTTGAGGGTCTTGGTAATGACAGTATACCTCATCTTCAGGACAATGTAGTTTGGCCCTATCTAGACCGTATATGGTATACACCAAGCCTTGGAAAGCAGCTCGATAGTAACTAATTTTGTATATCCACTTGAAGGCGGACGGTGTGTCGAAGTATCTTATGCAGAAACCAAAGACTGAGAGGAAACAGGCAATAACTGGGGCCACGAATACGGCAATCTGCAGAATAAGTACATTACATTATTTAAAACCTTTGAGTTACGATCTTTAGAACAATTCATACAGTCTCACAAAGTGTAGGAAACTTAAATTAAATAGTTGTTTTAATTCTGTAAAATTTACATAATTAACTTGGAAATAATTAACAACTTCTACTTTTAAATGTATTAGTAACTAAAATAGTGATGATGATAATGAATATGATAATAGGTTAGAATTTTATTAAGTTTTCCTCTATTAGTAATGAGAGGGATGAAAAATAGAAAGTATTAATTAAGAATATAGTTGTGTGAATATTTAATGGTTATCCATAGTTGGAAAACTAATGAGGAAGCGTAAATTTAAAGACACCTCGTAATTCTTCCTTTCAAAAGGATATAGAGAATCCAAAATATGTCTCTATCCCATACGAACCCCGGTTTACTCGTGGTGTGAGTAAGGTCTTCAGAAACGTGGATATAACAGTAATTCATTCATCATGCAATAAATTACAACAACTTTTAGGCAACACAAAGGATAACATTGATCCAAATGAAAGGTAGGGGATTTACGAAATTAGTTGTAATAATTGGATATTGACAAAGGACCTATTCTGGATAGTAGGCTTTACACGTTACTTGACAACAGTTCGTTGACCGTCAAAAGTTTCGCCGCGGTTCATTGAACTATGAAAATAATTTAGTTATAAAAAGGGTAGGTAGTTTTTCAGTTTAACGTTGGAATTAATCGTATGTGGATGATGCCAACTTGGTTGGCGAAACGCGCGTCCGAGCGAATTATAAGAGTTTTGGTGTTCGTGGAAACTCAGTCGTCGTCTTTACCCTCACTGCTGTAGCCTTGTAGTTTTAGTTGGTTGAATATTGTATATAAAAAATGTGGGGGAAGAATAGAAAAAAAGTAATGATACATTTTTCTTGAATTCCTTAACTATAACACTAACCTTAATAGGGGTTGTAGCTCCAATAAAATATCCCATGGACTGGGCACAGAGAGAGCATGCTGTGCAGAATAAAACAAATAAGTACAGTCGGAAGTCAAATGGTTGGTTTGTTAGCCAGTAAGAAATTGCTATGTATGACCATACACAAATAACCTGAAATAAAGGATAAAGTGTTTTATTATTAATATATTATGTTATGCATCATAGGTACCTTATATTCTATAATTCAGAATTATATTTTTTTTATGTTTAATATATATATATATATATATATATATATATATATATATATATATATATATATATATATATATATATATATATATATATATATATACATATATACATATATATATATATATATATATATATATATATATATATATATATATATATATATATATATATATATATATATATATATATATATATATATATATATATATATATATATATATATATATATATATATATATATATATATATATATATATATATATATATATATATATATATATTTACTTACTTGGAAAGGAATCTCAATTAGTATCACAGACAGTAAATACGGAGTTAGTTTGTACCATCTATTGAAGTGTTCCCTAGTCAGTATCCTCATCTCTAACGGAACTGTAACAATAAATAAATATATTTATTGAATTTCAACAAAATTATTATATGGGTGTTTTGTTTTACTACGCTGTGTAATTAAAATATACTTATATATTTCCATACTTGCAAAATATAGATCTCTTTTTTCATGTTAGTTCTTCGGGATATTAAGGTATTAGTGTTAAAAGTAATTTACTTTTAACACTGATGTGAAATAACAAAATAATAAATTAAGATATTTTAAATCAAAGAAATATTTATTTACTTAATTAAATTTACAGTTAGAGAAAATATACAATTAGAATAAATCCATGGCCAATTTCATTAGTACGGTACTAATGAAATTGGCCATGGAATTATTCTAATTGTATATTTTAAAACTACTAATAGGTACTATAAAATATTACCTATACCCTTATAGGTACCTATAGTACCTATAATATTTTATAGGTACTATAGGTATTAGTAGTACCTATAGTAGGTCCTAATTATTTCTGTGCGACTTGTACCTGGGTAGGAAACAATATTGTAAGTACATAGTATACCTACCTAAGTTGTGACAAAATTGGTTATGGAATTTTTGGATAAAATTTGGCCCGCGATGCTCTTGTTTTGTAACGAGTCTCCTATATACCTAACCCTATGGATGTAGGTAGGTACTATGGGACTGTGGCTATGGATATTCTAGGTATCCATAAGATCCGTTTCGAGTCCAGATCGATTCCGATAAATGACCTACAAATTTTAACTTCTCACCATAGATTGTACAAAACCATTTCCACCATTGTCCATGGATTGTACAAAATATGGGTACATGGTGGATCCATATTATCATGAAATGGCTCGGGATAGTCACAGTAATCCATTTTATATATTTCATTTATCCAACGGATATTTCGCTAGACATTCTGGCTATCCATAAGTTATCCATTTAGAGCCCATATATCACCTGGCTATCCATAAGTTATTCATTTATACGGATGAATATACTATATAGTCCTAGATACACCTTATTGATGGCAGGTATTCATGTAGGTAGGTAAAAAAATACATGCCCCTATTAAGGACATCCACTACAGGTATAAAACAGATTGAACTATGGATATACTTAAATTGGATATCCCTTTAGAGAACGAATGTGATCATCTAATTGAGGTCCAGATAATAGACGTCCTAATGTGTTATATCCTTATGGATATTCGATGTAAGCTATATATGCTAAAAGTGATTTTATTTTGTTTGAATGTATGGGACACCCCGCCTCCGGCGTCGTTGTCTTTGTTACTCTATCTATACTGTTGCTTTATATACTTAATCTTATTTTATATCACCTATTGTGCTCACCCAGCTCACCGTTATTTGTTTGTAGACCCGATGCTGCGATTGCTAAGCATCTTGAAATTGTCTTCAGGTAATTATGGTAATCGATAAATTACTAGAAAAGCAATAATCAATCAGGGAAATTACAGTCCAAAACTCTTATCAACTATCAGTCAGCTGTTATGTGTTTCTGGTCGGTACCTACCTACATAAAACATCTAGGTAGTGATGTAAGTGATGTAGTTTTTTTCACGGTCAGATCACAATAATTTATTAGTCATAAATTGTTACGCGAATACAGATCGACACGCCTATCATTCGAAAACAACTGATTGAAACGAGAATTCTGACTCAGGACTCGGTGATTAATCAACAAAACACCAGCTCACGTGCTGCAATTACTACAGTCATTAATACCGCGTATTATTCATACCCAGACCAGTTTTTCTATGGTGCTATTTTTAGCTATAATGGGCGGTCTATTGATTTCTAGTTATTTTGTTATTATTTAATATACACCGCCTTCGACAGTTTTTTATTGCAATTTCAATAACATCGCCGAAATGTTTACACAAGCATTTATTGCTATTTTTTACAGTTATGTTTTATATTGCTTGCCGTATTCCCGCTGATGTAGGTGAGGTCTCCATGAATGAATTTCAGTTACCTACCTACATCTGCAATAATCGGTTGTTGACAAAGGCGTGCAGAAAGTTGGATGGTACCTACCCATACATTTTGATTGATATTTCGTGCCATAATAATGCACAAAGTACTTTTGTGTCCCTCCACAAAAAATTGTCCAAGTCAGCGCTGTATCTAGACCGTGGCGACTGCCGCGGGCGCGAGCTTTTTGCAGGCGCCAAATACCTCGATAAAAAAAGGTATTGCAATATTCAAATTAAAAAAAAGAACAGAACCATATTTATTTAGGCAATAATTGTAAATTCAATAAACGGAAAAACAAAAAAAACAAGTGTACTAGTTCCAAATTATTATTTAAATAAAGTAGCACAAAAAAATTTAATTACGAAAAAAATTATATAAAATGTATTAGAAAGAATGAGTGCGAATCTGTATATACAAATATTGATATTGCTCTTAGAGTGTTTGACCTTGACCATCAGTCAGTACAGATTCATGTGAAAGATCATTTAGTAAATTAAAATTTTTCAAAAATTATTTAAGATCGTTGACTGGGCAGGACAGGCCTTACTAATAACTAATATGGCCATTTTAAGTATAGAAAGAAAATGATCATCATCTAAAGATTTTAACGAAGTAATTAATGACTTTGCTGCTTTAACAGCGAGAAGAGTGCAGTTTTAGTTTTTTTAAATTCCTACCAGAGCTTTGCTATAATTTTTATTTTTTGTTTTTTTACCTATTACCTACCGTTTATTTTGCCTTTTTGCTGTTGTATACCAAGGCTTTTTTTGGTATTTTATGTTACTATTTCATATTATGTTAATGCACACTTACAAGCCCTTTACTCCTTGTACCTGTATAGTTCAAATAATAAAAAAAAATGTTCTTTCAAATAAGTTGTTTTTAACTGTTTATAAAATTTATATAGGGGCGCCAACCTAATCCCCCTGGCCGGGGCGCTAAATTCCTAGTTACGGCACTGATCCAAGTCCAAAACCATCCCTACATAAATTATCCAAAACTATGGAGAATTTTGATGATGAGTTTATTTCGCCCAGCATGCCTTCGTGAGGAGTAAAAGTGTATCTTATGACACCAAAAA